>JBBPLL010000135.1:0-59468 GCA_038089755.1 Leccinellum rugosiceps | reverse complement strand
AGGCTATTGTCTATATATGTATAAGCTTCTCAGAAAATTTTCAGAGGTATAGATATAAATGTGGTTGTGTTATGACTCAAATACTTTCAACCAAATGTGGCTGTGTAAAGGTCTGCCCACTGATGCTACAGCCTGCCAGTGGGGTTATGAAAAGGGTTAGTAGGCCTCCAGTCTGGCCCAGTTCCTATTGCTAACATGCTTTTGTAAGGACATGTTGGCTGGGTAATGCAACTTGTTGTCAATGTTCATCTTCATAGACTAGTAACTGGTACATTGTGACTTTCCTTCTTCAAATGTTGAAGCAAAGCTCCTCCTTTGATGGTATTATGGCCATCAGCCTTGTATCCTCTCATCCTGCTGCATGTCATGCACTCACTAAATATACTTGTTTGGAATCTTTCTCTCATCGAGTATAGCCTTTACTGACCTTCTTCCTCAGCTGCCATGATCCAATCCATCGACACACTTTTCTGCTGTGATAATGCACATTCTATCATGATGAGATTGCCAGTAAAATACCTTCAAGATGCATAGCTTTGTGGCTTCCTGTTTGAAGAAAACTGCACCTCTGGTGCCATCTCTTCTGTTTTCACCAATTTTTATGTTGACCATGCTGCAGTGAGCCACTTGCAGCTCTTTCTATTTATAAGGCTTGTCAGCAATGGGTTCTTGGTGAACTTCTTGATGGTCATGAGTTCATAATCATCCTGCCCATTTGAGAGTCTACCAGCCCTGTTCATGCCAGCCCCACTTAAGATGGTGTATTCACATAGTTACATCGACTGTTGGAAAAGTCTGCATAGAGCAGTAGTGACTTGGTGATGATTTCTTTGGACTCTCGGCAGCTTTGGCAGGCCAAGGTTTGGAGTCTGCCTGTATGTGTATATGGAACATGATGGCCTAGTGATATGAAAACTGCTGTAATATTGTGGCACACACACACATCACCTTTTCAATGTCCTTGTCACCTCCAACTCCCTTGAACAACAAAGATACCATGAGCCACTAACTACTTCCACTAGACAAGGTAATTTTAAATACAGTGCGTGTAGACAATGTTATTGATGTACGATGCAATCGTATACAAACGTGAACGAATGAAACATTTCCAGAAAGAACGACACTACCAAAGGCCACATGGTTCGCACACGATCGATCAGATCAGGCGTACAATGCGTTCATGTCTACCTCTGGCAGACGATGGTCGCTCGTGCCTAGTCACAAATAAGTGTCGGCAGGCACGAACAAACCTCTGACACAGGAAAAGCTACTTACCGGCGTGACGGAATTGAAACCCGCTGTCTTTATGCCCCCACCACATCGTGGGCGACCATTCGTCTATCAGATCTGCAAGGGTTTGGACGTGTCCATATGCAGCGGGCTGGGGCCCTTTTGGACGGAGAAAAACGATGGTCGTGAATATGAGCGACACAATCAGAAGCGCGGCAGCGTAATTGAGGATCTAAAGAATCATGAGTGAAGGAGACAACAAACGGGGGAGGTACAGGACGAAGCCAACCTGAAATGGCCACATGCTCACAGCGATGGCTGTCAGCAAACCATCTTCCGCCGTTCCACCCAAACTGATGGCAAGGCCAAGCATCCAATCTACACAGATTATGCTCAAAAAAGATGAATAAAAATGCAATAAAGCACCATGCGACTTACGCAGCAGTGGCTTCGCCAAAAGCAAGCCAAAGTTTAGAGGACTCCCGAAAACCGGAGCCAGCGGATGCGATGAGATCGTGGTGCCCTCGTTCGACGTTGCCTTCCTCCACAAGCGCTCGTCCCGGATGACGTTGACGACGAGCTCGGCGCAATGGAGTGCCAACGTCAACGGTCCCTGTATCGCCGCCATGCTAACGTAGTACAACACCCAATAGCCATACACGCCACCCGTGCGCGTGAGAGGAATGGAGTACGCGACGACGTTTGACTGTAACCGCGGAAAGAACGACCATGATTGGATGGCACGAGATATGCTGTGGTCGGAGAGATACACGATGACGAGGCCCCAGGCAATACAGACGGCCACGAGTATCCAGAGTGTCAGGACGACCTTTCTAATGCTCGGGTGTGCACGCCACGCGGATGGCTGTTTTGGGGATGGGGTCACAGGCCCTCGTTGGTTCCTATCGCAAACGCTGCGCATACACCGTCCTGGATCTGGAATGACCTGAGCATGATGGACGAGAGCGGCAGTTACATCGAAAGCCGAAGAGCTCCATGTTAAGATATCAGCAGCCCGCACGCAGACGAGCACGACAACCGATTGAAACAGGAGGGCGACGCCTAAAACCATGAGTGGGACTTCACTGACGCAGACGGCGAATTCAGTGTCGTTGGAACCAGTTGATGAGACCATGTTGACCGATAGGGCAACCAGCAAACTTGAACTGTAGGACACGATCAACAGGATCGCCATTATGATATTCCACAACGTGCCGTTCGGGTTCCAGAAACCGCTTGCGGCCGATAGCAGACGAAGATTGGTGTTAAAGCCTAGCCGCTTCTCGGATGCCAAGGCAGAACGCAGAGCAATCCCATGGGCAAACCCAGTGGCCTCTGTACAGAGAGTGACCACCAGGTTGAGTGCCAGAGAGAGAAGCTCCTTCACCGTGCCACTGGCAATAGGGATAACCACGATGCCGGAAGATATCGTGGATTTGGATATAAATATCAAGACACCCCCAACGATGCAGAACCACCCGACGAGTGCAGCAACGCCAACACCCACAAGGCCGACCTTGCGAGAAAGATTGCTACGATCATAGAATTCTGGACCCGCAGTTTGTTTTGGCGGCTTGAAGTGGACCGACTCGAAGTCTGACGATGCGTAGCTGTTTCTGTAATGGTAGGGAGGGGGGGCATACATGTCACCGAGCGGTGGGGAGAGGAGGAAACAAAGCGAGTTTGCACGTCAACTCCCGCACGAGGTTGTCCCTGGGATCCCATCGTGGACAAGTCTCCCCTGAGGGTCATGATAATGAGACCCAGTCAGGTACACACACGGTGCTTGCAGACTCCAATCAAAGGTGGGCATTGGTGATGTTCATCGAATTCTTTCCAGTTTCTTTGGCTCATATACGACCTAATGATCAGTTCAACCTACATCATGGATAGAATACTGATGCGTTCCAGTACACGGGAATCCTTGGCATGGGTGATGATGGCGGTCTGGGCCCATGATGGGTACCTGAAAAAGTAATTTTTGGAGGGGGTCACGTACTTACTTCCGCATGCGTCGCCAGTCAGCTGAACCCTGGGGCCTGGGGTTGCAGGCCTGAGGGATACAATGCTAGACAGCGCTCTAGAACATCAGCAACTGGCTGTTGTTAAAAGTTAGAAACGTGGAGTTGAAATTTGTCTCTGGACAAGGACGTGATCGTAGTAGGACGTTCGCCTCGGATATCTCAGCGCTCAACAATC
Organism: Leccinellum rugosiceps; assembly: GCA_038089755.1. Classification (NCBI taxonomy): domain Eukaryota; kingdom Fungi; phylum Basidiomycota; class Agaricomycetes; order Boletales; family Boletaceae; genus Leccinellum; species Leccinellum rugosiceps. The sequence goes on along the minus strand of JBBPLL010000135.1, from coordinate 56,039 downwards.
GAACAGCGTCGATGCATATGATCAGCAGATGCTTATGGATCCGGTGTTGTTCGAACTTTCGAGAAGGTTCTGCTACCGGTTTAGTGCTCAAAAGAGGAGGTATAATAACAGGAGACGATGCCCTAGCTAGTCCTCGTCCCACCTCTACTTTTAACACACCTCTGCTGTCAAGAAATCCCTGGAAACGCGCGCATACATGGCCGACGTAAGTCCCTCGTTTACCCTGTTCGTTCCATCTCGTGATTCTCGTCGTAGGCGAACGCTCTCAAAGATCAAGGCAATAAAGCATTCGCGGCAAAAGACTACGACAAGGCTATCGAGCTCTTCACGGCAGCCATAACCATCGACTCCTCCAATCACGTCCTATACTCCAACCGGAGCGCGGCAAAGGCTGGCAAGAAGTTGTGGAGCGCTGCTCTTGAAGATGCCGAAAAGGTCTGCTGATGGCCGTTTCCTTTTCGTTGGTGCTTTCTGCTAAAGTACATCCCGACATTCAGTGTGTCGCTCTCAATCCGACTTGGGGAAAAGGTTATGCGAGGAAGGGTGCCGCCTTGCACGGAGCTCGCCGATTTGACGAAGCCATTTCCGCCTACGAGAAGGGTATTCAGTACGAGGACAGCCCCGCTCTTCGCAAGGGTCTTCAGGAGGTGAAGGATGCACAAGGTTCATTTCGAGCATTCACCTTAAGTCATTATTTGGCGCTGATGACTGTCTAAGCCAAGGACGCTGGCGGTGCAGTGCCCGACTTTGGACTTGCAAAGCTATTCCAAGATCCCAATCTTATTGGGAAGCTTGCAACGAATCCCCGCACGCAAAAGCATCTCGCGGATCCTGCGTTCGTTCAGAAGGTATGCAATCCAACCTAACTGGACGCGAATCGCTTTTAATCAATCGCCGTCAATGCAGCTCCAATTGATGCAACAGAACCCCAAGCTCGCAGAATCGTAAGACTTGCTTGTATCTGATCATAATCCCTGGTACTCATATGTCTCTAGGGCTCTGAGTTCGGATACAAGGATGATCGACGTCCTTGGTGTTGCGATGGGCATCGACATGCAAGGTTTCTCCCGCGAAGAGGGGTCAGACGATCTTCCCCCAGGTCTTCAGAAGACTTCCACGTCGCCTCCTCGTTCTCAGTTCACTCCCTCGTCTTCCACCTCGAACAGTAGACCCACTCCACCAACTGCGCCCGAACCGGAGAAGGAGGACGTTGAGATGTCGGAGGAAGACGCGGAAGAGGCGAAGGCCAAAGCAGATGCGTTGGCTGCAAAAGCAAAGGGTACCGAGTACTATAAGCAGCGGCAGTTTCACGAGGCCGCCTCTGAATTCTCAAAGGCTTGGGATCTCTGGCCGAAGGATATAACCTTCCTCTCCAACCTTGGTGCTGTGTACTTTGAACAAGGAGAGTACGACAAGTGCATCGAAACGTGCGAAAAGGCAGTCGAGGAAGGACGAAGTGTGAGTTTTCTTCATCGTGAACTGAGGGAGTGAAGAACTGACACATAACCCAGTACCGTGCGGACTTCAAGCTTCTTGCAAAAGTCCTCGGACGTGTCGGCTCGGCGTATTCGCAAAAGGGTGACCATGCCTCTGCTAAAAAGTACTTCCAAAAGTCGCTCGCAGAGCACCGTGATGCCGCCATCCTCGCTAAGCTTCAGGCTACCGAAAAGAGCCTTGCGGAGGCGGACCGCCAGGCTTACATCGACCCGGCTAAGTCCGCCACCGCTCGTGAGGAGGGCAACACGGCCTTCAAGGCAGGTGACTTTGCAGGCGCTGTGAAGCTTTACACGGAAAGCATCAAGCGCGATCCCTCGGACGCTCGAGGTTACAACAACCGAGCTGCAGCATACATGAAACTTATGGCACTCTCCGAAGCACTCAAGGATGCCAATGAGGCCATCAGGGTTGATCCTTCCTTTGGTGGGCGAACCTTCGTCATACGAACGGACGTTGACTGACTGTGGACTGTGCATAGTCAAAGCCCATATTCGTAAAGCCTCAATTCTTCACACAATGCGTGATTATAGCAAAGCACTCGAGGCCCTGCAGGTGGCGAGCTCGGCTGATACTGCGAATGCACACACAGCCGAGATCAATGCTCAGGAGATGAAGACGCAGCAAGCACTCTTCAGTCAGCGTGCAGGAGAAACGGAGGAGCAAACGCTCGAACGAGCGATGAAGGATCCAGAAGTTGCTGTATGTGTTGTCAGCATGTCGATGATGACCTGAAACTCAGCAGACATTCTGCAGGCAATCATGTCCGACCCCGTGATGCAACAAATCTTGCAGCAAGCACAAACAAACCCTGGCGCGCTGCAGGACCACATGAAGAATCCCGGCATACGTGACAAGGTCGTCAAACTCATCAATGCAGGAATTATCAGGACTCGGTAAGATGCAAAAGTACAATCATTTTGGATGCAATGGTGGTCGATTTCTTGACATGTAAAATTTATGGTATCATTGTGCTTGTAAAGATAATACACAGCTCCGTTTCTTTGTACTCATCCTTGTTCCAGAAGCTCACCCGGAATGGAAGGTGGGGTTCTCCCAAGAGAGGTCCAGTAATCCACCCTCGCCCTCTCCAAACAAAGATATAATCTCCTGGACGTGCCGTTTCCACTCTTCATCTGCTCCGTGACCTTTCTTGTCGGCATTGTACCATATGCGTGCGCTTTCATGCGTGTCCTTGAGTGAGCTAAGCCCCACGACGGTCGGTATTCCCACCTCCCTTGCTTTCTGGAAGGCAAATTCTAATGCGAGCTCTGGTAAACCACTCTCGCCGTCAGCCTTCTCGGTTGCCCGATGAGCTTCCCTGACGGCCACCTTGAGGACATCTGGCGCCGGGTGCCAAGCGGGTGGTGTCAGGGTGAGAAGTCCCATGCTGAGCGGGGACGCAGTCATGACCTGCTTGACACCAGCACGTCGCTCGAACGCCGTCTTAAAGTCCAACAGCGTGCGGTTCTGGAGATTGAGATGGCAATACGACATGACGACATCCAACGGTTTGTACGGCGGCGTGTGTTTGACCAGAATCGCGAGTCGCAAGAGTGTAGGCAAGGGATAACCTGGAATGGAATCAATGCGCTCGTACTTGCAACACGATAAGGACGCACCGCTGATGCCCACCCGTTTGACGACGCCTGCCTCTTGTTGTCTCCTCAGCTCCCCGATGGCAGCGAGCACTTCTCGATCGCCATCGCCGTACACGACCGCCTTTTGCTCCTCCCCCAGCCCATAGGCGTCTGCCTCAGCGCCTAACGCAGCGCGATGATCCCCGGACGTCCTGGGCATCTTGGACTCGGTGATGAACTCGACGTCGTGGACATACACGATATCGAGGTAGGTCGTATGCAAACGCGCGAGACTGCGCTGGACGCTGGCGCGGACGCCCTGCGGGGTATAATCGAACGCGTCCCGCGTATTTCCGAACCTTCCGCACTTGGTGAACTGACCGCCGTGTCCATGTTCAAATAAGGATGAGGTTACGTCGGGCCGACGAAATACGGATGCTGACGCACTATCTGATAGAATGATCGAGGAAACTCGGTCTTGAGTGCCTCGAGTGCATTTCCCAACACGATCTCAGATGCTCCGTAGTATGGGGACGTATCGAATGCCCGGATACCGTACCTGGGTCCCAAAACGGCCGACGATTCCAATATGCACGAGAAACAGAAACACCGTATGGACGCACCTCAGTGCGAGCCTAGTCGCTCTGAGCGGCATGACGCTCCGAACGTGATCTTCGTCATTGTAGATGGTCGAGAACGGCGCTGCGCCGAGTACAAGGGCGGACACGCTGGGCAGAGCAGCGTCGTCGTCGGCGGGCCTGAAGCATGTCGTCTAGAGCGGGGATGTTAACAGACAGAAGATGGAGAAATCAGGTGCCCATCTACGATAAGCTTTTCATCGTCCGGTTTGTCGATGTCCTCGTCGGGAATGTCTGCTAGCGGAGGAAGGGGGAACATCGGCTGGGGCGCATCTAGTCTTTCGAACATCGTCTTGGTTTAGGACGGAACAAGATAATCGCAAGGCATGTCAGGCCAGCGAGCCCGTTTTAACACACTCCCATATCTAGCTCTCACACATGCCCAAAACAGCGCTGAACGATCACACTGAAGTTCAAAAGATTGTGAATTGATGGGTCTATCGCACACAGGACAGTGCATGTGACAAAATAAGAGGATGCAGTCAACTGCAATTGGCTTGGTCTTTCATAGGCTATAGCTTGTCCCGTGTCCAACTGCATGCGACGCGGACACGTCAACACCCAGCAGTTCAAAGAAAAGGACGAGACGAGAACAAACCTTTTGGCAAACTTGCCAGACGGGTCCATCATCTTCGTATTCTCGTCGGGTTTGACGCTGTTCCAGGGGGTAGGGTTGTTCCTCGTCCACACCACTTTCGACACAAACATTGGTCAGAGCACCGAAATCGACCTTCAAGTGTAAAAAAAAGACTCACCACTAGGTCCCGTTGCGAGACGGGTCATATACCACGCAGCACCGCCGACAGCCAAACCGATAACAGCATAGCTACGTTGACTTATCAGTGCCTCAAACTTGGTTGGAAATCGAGACGTGCGTACAGCGGTATGGCCTTGGGAACGGAAGAGGTTAGAGGGCCTGGAAATTCAAGGTGAAAGGGACGGTACTATACCTCGACGGCGTACCAGTGTCGCATGAATTGCCTCATTCCTCCTTTGCTGGCCATTTGTGGGGGTGGTCGATGTAAACGATCTCAAAGTTGGTGTTAACGTCTCCACTAGTACTCTCACAGGTCATCCGCCTTCTGGAACCTTCCGAGGCCTTGGCACTCCGCATTTGGAAGCCAGGGACGATGAGCTCAGCGACTGGTTAGATGGCGGAGAATCCAAGATATAATGCCTACCACTCAACTGAAGACTTGGAGGGGGATACCCTGCATCTAAAAAACAAGCATAGGAGGCGATAGAGATTCTGCTTAACCGTGGTGCGGATCCTTATGCGCGAAATGTGGATAGATAGACAACTATGTATTGATCTTGCTGTCGAGAATATCTTGCATTCGGTCCAGAACTCCAGTGCGCGCCGTTTGCGTCCATAGCTCAAATCTTTTAGGAATATGCTAGCATCGGTAGAAATTACTTTGAGTCCACACCAACCGCAACCCCAGTCAGTGGGCCCTCGAATAACAAGTAGCAGCTGGGAGTACTAGTCTTATACCGTCTGAGAGGGACGAGCTTCCGGTGATCACAGCAGCGTCACTGGAAGACGCCATTCATCTCATTAAAGATACCACTCTCATAGAAAGAGTCAATGACAAAGGAAGTCAGAGGGCATCAAGTAAATCCAAGGCTCACTGTCGGATCTATACCACGGCTCAACCACATACCATATCGTTGATCACTGGCAACTTGTTCCATCCTGCACATTAGACAATCATTAAAACAAAGTATCGCGTCACTTCGAACCCCACGAATCAACCTTGCCCTCCAACCTGAGGTCTCACAGTTCTTGCCTTTCAGTCGAGCATTTCTGGCGTCGCATCAATACGAGCTTCATCATCACCAACAATGAACTCGCGAAGAGCGCAATAAGCTAGGAAATCATGTCAGTATAATAATTTCAATTTGTTCATAAATCATCCGTCGCACCCCATTGAAGAGCGAAGCCTGCAACCATTTATACTGTGGGGTAAGGAGTGCACCAGCGATGGGCCCACCTTTGAGAATGGTATCAAATCATGTTGAGAGATAAGATTTTATGAGCTGGGACGCACTGAGAAGACCACCAATTCCCATGAACAACATTCCAACTCCCATGCGAGCACTAAGCATCCACCATGATCAGTCAAAGCCGAATCGGTCAAACATATCGGGGCAACGAACCCGAGTTCGGCGAGATCGTCGGTAAGGTGTGTCATGAGGGGGGGAAGTAATGCAATGTCTATTGTGTGCCATTAGCAACTCATCCTAGCAAATGGAAAAGAGATTGGACTGACAGATACCGGAAAAATACCCAAATATCACCCCAAGGGTCACGACCGTTGCAACACCGTTAAGACCAATCATACCAAGTATCAGAATGCCAGACGCGGCAGTCGCTAGGATAATCATGTTGACTACCCCGACTCGATTTTCGATAAATCCGCTAGACAGTCGAGCTACCAAATTTCCTCCATTCAAAAGTGCCAACTACCACAATCAGAGCACTGCCAATGATCCAGATGAGATCAGCAGATCACGCACAGAATAGAATGAGAACGTCTCTGAATGTCCGTGTTTGACGGAATCCAATTGAAAGTAAAAGTTCGGGAAGAGATTGCTAATCTGAAAGCATAGCACTCTGCCGCATCAGAAATGTCACTTATCAAGAACATTCATGGGAAGCGATAAACACCTACCCTGCACACATGATACAGAAAGGCATGTCATGAACAATACCCCTCCCGACAGACAAGTAATTTGGAGTTCGTTTAGGTGGTCCCAACCGCGTGCGCATGAGGAGACATGCAATGAAAAGCAGGACCGTGAGCAAGACGGCACTTATTCGTACACCATTGACAAAGCCTACGCTCCGGTTAAACAAGTAGTTTAACATGATGGGGTGTATGATCGATCCAAGGGAGCTTCCAGAGGTAACTAAGCTCATTGCAAGGGTGCGACGTTGGCGGAAATGTTGTGACACCACTGCCATTGTTGGGATAAACACAATGCCTTGACCTAGCCCGAGAGCAATCCCATGTGCGAGCAAGATCTAGTATTCAGGTCTGAGAGACAGTTCACATAACACATCAGTAACGAGACATACTGGACAGTATTGACCCGGTCGGGCGAATGAGAGCATGAACAAAGAGATCGATTGCAGCAACGATCCTCCAATCAAGAGATGGTAGCTTGTCATAATTAGCACCTAGTGCGAACAATGCTTCAAGTTGGAAGTTGGTACATACAAATAACCACGGTCGTGGAGAGTACCTGCAACCATACCAATTCCAGTTCCTAGCAACGCGTTGAGGCTTCCTATCCATCTGTCAAGCAACTTTCGTATTTCACAGAAGATAGAAGCTCTAAACGGGACTTACGATATATCGGAGAGTGATTTATCGGTGAGATAATGCAAGGTATAGAAGTCTGCAAATATGAATATAGGACCAAAGGGGATTTGAATGAGAATGCATACCTTGATAAACGCCAAACGACCTGTTGTAACTATTTTTCGTGTCGGCAAAAGTATTTCGAATGACAGTAGATTCACACTGACCCAAAACTGCAGAACGATACTAGCGCCCTATTGAATATCAGATCGACTACAGAGAAGATTGGAATGAAGAGTGACTTGCCCACCAATGACAGTACACCATGCTGCAGTGCCGCCTTCGGGAAAATGGTCAAGTTCAAGGACTCCGCCCTTGTCTAAGTCTTCCTTATTATTCGAAGTAACCTGTGATGGGACTCGGATATCCGTGACCGACGACACGTTCGAAAGCATTTTATGCACCGAAAGCAAGTGTCCGGTGAAGCTGGCAAGGCTTCAACCACCTTCTGGTAAACAAAACGTAACGAGAGCCTGAGCAGGGTCCGGTTTACAACCGCACTGAGTCTTCTATAAATCGTTCGGAACAATTGAAAGACAGGCAGGCGTGAGTCACCTTACTAAGTATCTCGTCTTCTGGTGCCCTAAGACCCGATGGGCATCGATAGGCTTCGGCCGCATCATGAAGTGCCTCTGTTTGGATTTCACTGAGGGTTAGTCCGCCAGCCAATCAAGCTTTCAAGCTTCAAGGTCATTGTCATGTTACGTCACACAACTTGTACAGCTAGCCGAGGCCACGAGGCGGGCGCAGGATTTCGTCTGCGCGTGAGAAAAAAGGGACTTTCCTTCTTAGATCCCAGTCCTTGATACATTCGTTTGCGCACCCGCCCACACAGCTCTCACCTGACAGGTTTGGGTTCAGTTTCGGGCTGGAAAAGCCTGTAGCTTTTCGCCCAACCTCTCCTTTCTCGTACGTCACACTCAATGCACAGAAATAAGATTATGTCTGGGGTTTATTATTCAATAATTTAAATTCTGTAAGTTGGGGAGTCGTTCAAGACTGCATCGCGGAGGCAGGTTCCGAACCACCTCCGCGTCCCCCTGTGTACGTCTTTGATAGCTTTGTCCCCACTCAAGACCGAAACAGAAAATGAGAAAATTAGATGGAGCAGGGTACGTGCTTTGCCCCAGTATATCCCCCCAGGACCACTACCCCATCCAGTCAGTTCTGAGGGGGCGAGTAGGCCTACAGCCATCCGTTGCCAGTGCACTGGTTCACCCTGGTCCCCCACGCGGGGCAACACCTACCAGCGCGACACCCACACGTTCGCGACGCAGGATCGTTTCGACGCGCCCTGGCTCGATTCTTCCTCCTGTTTCTCACCCAACGACGAATCAAGCTGCGAGGGCTCGCGTGGCACCCCGTCGCCGGGTACGTTGCCCCTGCGCGCCTGGACGACCTGCTAAACCACATCATGCTCGTTCCCGTCCTGCGCCCCACCACCCGAACTGGAACTACCAGAACGGCCCTTGCGGGGCTTAGCAGGCCGGGATTGTACACCGCCCCAAGCATCCATGACCTTTGTAAATGCACATGGAGCTGTGCAGCTCTCTTGCACGTCTGTCACTAGCCATTTCGTAAATTTCAGTCCCAGATCCTCCGCAATGATGAATCAATGACCGCCGCCTTCTCTCCGACCACCAACGCAGTGGAATATGTATTCTAACCGCAATCAAGACGAGTAGTCAACAACTTGGAGACAGATCAATACCCCGTAAAAGCGGGCAACGTACGGTTCCAACATTGGACGGGCAGATCGACAGGTTTGCCAAGTCAGCACGCGTGACTCTACAAGTCCAGAATGATCTTGCACCCCACCCCTGCAACTTAAGACCCTCTACTCCGTGTACATTCAGTCACGCATCCACCATTCCGCCTTGCTCACGGCCTTTCATGGTGTACGTGCCAAGCTAGATATAACATTTATCGATTGTGTCCGAACAAAAAAGAATCGGATAACTCACTGAGTGCGCGGTCACGTACGCTACAGACCGCCGTACAGACACATGAAAACGAGCTGGGTCAGATGGGGCTGATACCCGTGTCCCTATGATATTTAGCAATCGCCTCGTCATCCTCAGGAGAGTACATGATTTTGGACCGTGACGGGTTGATCAATACATAGGACTGTTCGTTTCTTTGCACGCGGCAGGTGATCACAAGTGTCACTAGACGACGCCATTCATCTCATTAAAGACACCAGTCTCTCACAGAAAGAGACTAGAGTCAAGATAAGACGGAGGGCGTCCAAAAGGTCCAAGACTCATTGATCTATACCACAGCCCAACGTTGCAACTATGTACCATATCGTTGGTCGCCGACCTTCTAGTTCCATCCTGCACACAAGACAATTATTAAAATTACGTATCCGCGCGTCGAACCCTATCAAGGCTTCACGGTCCCTGCCTCTCAGTCGCGCATTTCTGGTGTCGCATCAGTACGACCTTCATCATCACCAACAACGAACTCGCGAAGAATGCAATAAGCTAGGAAATCACGTCAGTATAATGGTTTCAATTGGCTCATAAATCATCCGTCGCACCCCATTGAAGAGCGAAGCCTGCAACCATTTATACTGTGGGGTAAGGAGTGCACCAGCGATGGGCCCACCTTTGAGAATGAGAACGGTATCAAACCATGGTGAGATATAGGACTTTTTTGAGCCGGGACGCACTGAGAAGACCACCGATTCCCATGAACAACATTCCAACTCCCATGCGAGCACTAAGCATCCACCATGATTAGTCAAAGTTGAAACGGTCAGATATATCAGACCAACGAACCCGAGCTCGGAGAGGTCGCTGGTAAGGTGCGCCATGAGGGGTGGGAGTAATGCGATGTCTATTGCGTGTCGTCAGGTCGACTCGTCCTAGCAAAAGGAAAATATATCGAACTGACAAATGCCGGAAAAATACCCATATATCACTCCAAGGGTCACGACCGTTGCAACGCCCTTGAGACCAATCATACCGAGGATGAGAATGCCTGACGCAGCAGTCGCTAGGATCATCATGTTAACCACCCCAACTCGGTGTTCGATGAATCCGCCAGTCAGTCGAGCTGTCAGATTCCCGACATTTAAAAGTACCAACTAGAACAATCAGAAAACTGCCAGTGAGCCAGGTAACATCAAGGATCACATACAGAATAGAATGAGAACGTCTCTGAATTTCCGTGTTGGACGGAATCCAATTGCAAGTAAAAGTTCGGGAAGAGATTGCTAATCTGAAAGCATAGTACTCTACCGCATCGTGAATATCATTTATCAAGAATCATGGAAAGTGATAAACACCTACCCAACACACATAATACAGAAAGGCGTGTCATGAACAATACCCCTTCCGACAGACAAATAATTTGGAGACTGCCTGGGTGGTTCCGACCGCGTGCGCATGAGGAGACATGCGATCACAAGCAGAACCGTGAGCAAAGCAGCACTTATTCGTACACCATTGGCAAAGCCTACACTCCGGTTGAACAAGTAGTTCAACATGATCGGGTGTATGATCGATCCAAGGGCGCTTCCACTGGCAACTAGGCTCATTGCAAGGGTGCGACGTTGGCAGAAATGTTGCGACACCACTGCCAATGTTGGGACGTAGACAATCCCTTGGCCTATCCCGAGACCAATCCCCTGTGCGAGCAAGATCTAGCATTACGGGTCTCAGAGACAGCTCACACAATATATCAGCAACAGGACATACGGGATAGTATTGACCTGGTCGGGTGAATGAGAGCATGAACAAAGAGATTGATTGCAACAACGATCCTCCGATCAAAAGGTGGTAGCTTGTTAGAACTTGCAATCAGTATGGACAACGCTTCGAGATGGAAGTTGGTACATACAAATAACCACGATCGTGGAGTGCCCCGGCAAATATACTGATGCCACCATTCCCCAGGAACGCACTCAGGCTTCCTATCCATCTGTCAAGCAAGTTTGGTACTTCACACGAGACAAAATCTGGACAAGACTTACGATATCTCGGAGGGTGATTTATTGGTGAGATAATGTAAGGTGTAGAAGTCTGCGTCATGATCAAGCACAGGATCAATGGATATTTGCATGAGGATACATACCTTCATAGACGCCAAACGACCTGTTGTAGCTATTTTTCGTGTCAGGAAAGCATTTCAAACGACAACAGGTTCATAACTGACCCAAAACTGCAGAAAAAGACTAACGCCCTATTGTACATCAGATCGATTGCAGAGAAGATAGGAATGAAGAGTGACTTACCCGCCAATGACAGTGCTCCATGCTACAGTCCCGCCTTCGGGAAATTGGTCGAGTTCAATGACTCCGTCCTTGCCTGGGGTTTCTTTATCACTTGAAGTAGCCCGTGACGGGATGTCCGTGACAATCTGAGCAGACTCGGACGACACGTTCAAAGGCATTTTATGCACTGAAAGCAAATGTCCAGCGAAGCAAGTCTTCAACCACCTTCTGGTGAGCAAAACGCAACGACTGTGGAAGCGAGCAATGCATTAATTGGCACTGGGTCGGGTTTATAAAGTCTCTGAGTCTTCTGTAAATCATTCGTGTGATTGGACGAACGGGGGCGAAGTTCGGAACAAACTTTAGCTTTAAGGATAATAATAATAAAACATGCCACCAACTTCATATTTTCAAACACCGGCGTAAGTCGCCTTTTCTCGCCTTCTGTATCTTAATGTCCGATGGGCATCGATAGGCTCCAGCCGGCATCAGGTGCCTCAGTTTAGTATACTGAGTACCGGGTTTGCTTTTCAAGAAACTTATCCACACTTCAGAGTCTGAGAGTCTTGGGCAGTTCAGAAACCGTTACGGTCGTTATTATGGGTGGGTACATCTCTTGGTTTATGTAAATGTCCATTTAGGTATATTGATTCCGTAACTTCTGAACCTAAGGGTCTACCTACGGAGACTAACTTGAAGTTGTTAGTCACTCAGTCACTACCAGACTGTGGGTGGCTCAGACCTTGATAAACGGTGTTGGATTACGAGTCATATTGCCTGAAGCACTCGATCGATGAATTTGTGTTCAGCAAATACTCTTGAAATTCACCTCCTCGGACATGGTCGCAGATCAACAGTCTGATTACTCGGATGCGGTGAACTTGAAGAACGGAGCGTCATCATGATGTGCCAACGTGGGGACCACCTGGCGGCGCAGAAGTGCAATGCAAGCCCAGTGAAAGAGCCTGCGACGCATGCCCGCATCGCCTATGAGAATCTCCCCCCCCCCTCCTCCCGCTTCCACCCTATTCTTCGAGCGGGAAGCCCCCTCGTGGGCCGCGGTATCCCACTACAACCTGTCTGGCTCTATAGATCTGGCCAAGTCCCTCGATAGGACTCAATATTGGTACCTGAACCCCAAACGGTCTCGGATGGGCAGCACTGGTCGCGCTCCCCTACTCGTACAGTACACCGATTGCCCAATGGCTCGACCCCGATCCTCAGAGCAGGGGATCCCGACGGACGAGGCTCACTGATCTATACCACGGCTCAACTACTACGTATCGTATCGTTGATCACCACCACTCCTATCCTACACTATTATAATTACGTATTCGCACGTCGAACCTCGTGGATCACCTTGCCCCCACCCGACGTGAAGACCTCACGGTCCCTGCCCCCAGTCGTGCATTTCTGGGGTCGCCCCAGTGCCAGCTTCATCATAACCAACAACAAACTCCCGAAGAGTGCAATAAACTACGAAGTCACGTCAGTATGATGCTTCCAACTGGTTCATCCGTTCGCACCCCATTGAAGAGACAAGTCTGTAGCCATTTATACTGTGGGGTAAGGAGCGCACCAGCAATGGGTCCACCTATCGAACTGTGGTGAGAGATACTAGAGTTCTTTCGAACTGCCAGGGCGCACTGATGAGACCACCGATTCCCACAAACAGCATTCCAATTCCCATGCGAGCACTAGGCATCCGCCGTGATTAGTTCACGATCGGTTAGATAGATTGGAGCAACGAACCCGAGTTCGGAAAGATCGCTGGTAAGGTGTGCCATGAGGGCTGCGAGTAATGCAATGTCTATTGTATGGTATCAGGAAGTCGACTCGTCCTAGCAAACGGAAAAGATTGGACTAACAGATACCGGAAACACACCCAAATATCACCCCGAGGGTCACGACCGTTGCAACGCCCTTGAGACCAATCATACCAAGGATGAGAACGCCAGACCCAGCAGTCGCTAGAATCATCATGTTGACCACCCCAACTTGATTTTCGATAAATCCGCTAGACAGTCGAGCCGCCAAGTTTCCCCCATTTAAAAGAGCCAACTGGAACTTGTCAGAGAACTGACAATGGCCCAGGTAACATCAATTGATCACGCACGGTATAGAAAGAGAACGTCTCTGAATTTCCATGTTTCACGGAGTCCAATTGGAAGTAAAAGTTCGGGAAGAGATAGCCAGTCTGAAAGCATAGAAGTCTGCCGCATTGTAAATATCACTCATCAAAAATAGTCATGGGAAGGAAACACCTACCCGGCGCACATGATACAGAAAGGCATGTCATGAACAATACCCCTTCCGACAGATAAGTAATTGGGAAATCGTTTAGGTGGTCCCAATCGCGTGCGCATGAGGAGACATGCGATGAAAAGCATGACAGTGAGCAAGGCGGCACTTATTCGTACACCATTGACAAAGCCTGCGCTCCGGTTAAACAAGTAGTTCAACATGATAGGGTGTATGATCGACCCAAGGGAACTTCCACAGGTAATTAGACTCATTGCAAGGGTGCGACGTCGGCGGAAATGTTGTGACACCACTGCCATCGTCGGGACGTACACAATGCCTTGACCTAGCCCGAGACCAATCCCATGTGCGAGCAAGATCTAGTATTACAGGTCTGAGAGACAGTTCACATAACACATCAGTAACGAGACATACTGGATAGTATTGGCCTGGTCGGGTGAGTGAGAGCGTGAACAAAGAGATTGATTGCAACAACGATCCTCCAATCAGGAGGTGATAGCTTGTTACGATTAGCATCGAGTACGGACAACGTTTTGAGATGGAAGTTGGCACATACAAATAACCACGATCGTGGAGTACACCTGTAACTATACCGATACCAGTCGAGAGCAACATGTTGAGGCTTCCTATCAAACTGTCAAGCAAGTTTGGTACTTCACACAAGACAAAAGCTCTAAATGGGACCTACGATATCTCTGAGGGTGATTTGTTGGTGAGATAATGTAAGGTATAGAAATCTACAAGCATGAGTACAAGGCCAAAGGGGATTTAAATGAGGATGCATACCCTCATAAACGCCAAACGACCTATTGTAACTATTATTTGTGTCAGCAAGGCATTTCGAACGACAGTAGATTCACACTGACCCGAAACCGCAGAATGAGACCAGTGTCCTATTAAGTATCAGATCGATTGCAGAGAAGATTAGAATGAAGAGTGACTTACGCGCCAATGACAGTGCACCATGCTGCAGCCCCGCCTTCGGGAAATTGATCGAGTTCAAGGACTCCGCCCTTGTCTGAGTCCTCCTTATCGTTCGAGGTAACTCCGGGACATGACGGGAATTCCGTGGCAACTGGATCTGACGACACATTCCGAGTCAAAGGCATTCTATGCACTGAGAGTAGATGTTCGGTGAGGATTCAACCACCTTCTGGTGAGCAGAAACGTGGTGACTGTGGAAGCGAGCGCTCGAGAAAGGTGCGAGTAAGGCCCGGTTTATACATCGTCTTCTGTAAACCATTCTGGATCGGAGCTGTTAATTAAGGCGGCCCATCAATGCACCATGCCAGTGGTTCATGCGGTACACACTGTTTATTTATAAGTTTTGAATCTGAAACCCCCACCCGGGTAACTAGCCTCGTTTTGGATTCAGTGTTAGTCCGCCAGCCAATCAAGGCTCGCGAAATCTTTCATTAACATGTTAGCATTCAAGTTGAGTATTCGCTTATAAGTCTGAACGTTGAACGGTGAGTCCAACAAGCAGAAATCTTGCGCCAATGGTGTATACACATTCAGCTATTACCACGAACCCCTTGATGTCTGGGGAGCCCTCAAAAGGCTCAAGGTAGGGATTTTACTCGATCTAGGGATCACTCAGATCAACATGCATCTCGAACCAGGATTGAAGTCAAGCTATGTAGGTAGGTAGACAAATGCAAGTCCATTCAAAAAAAATAATTTATCAACACAAAAAAACACAACCCATAATATGTCACACACATCGACAAGAACCAAGAAGCATAAACATGTATTTGGTATACAAAGTCAAAAATGGCATGAACAAAGTGTCCTAGTAAGTTTTTTTGTGGCCTTTTTCGAGATGTGAATATAGAATACAGTGCACATCATAACATGGATTTCCCGGCAAGCAAAATGCTTGGAGAAGACAAGAAATATGCGACAAACACCCAACAACGCCGAGCAAGGAGAAAAAATGGGGGCATAGGAAGCATACGGTGTGATAGGCTCGAGAAAGAAAAGAACAAAGGAGCATGCTTGAAATGAACACGCCACCAAGATTGTCGCATATGGAATAAAACAACGGTGGACTCACGTCACAAGTAAACATCGCCCGCGCTGCAACCCTTGCAAGCGCTCACCATGCAACACGGCGTGATCCCGTTTTTCTTTTCCAAAGTCAATCTACTCCTCAGCTTCTCCAACTGCCTAGCTTTCGGTACGAACCTCCGCTGAGCTGGGCCAGTTGCACCATTGCCAACACGTTCTGTTGCTTCCACATTCAGACGGCTCGACTTGTTGGGAACAATATACGATGCAACTGCGGTCGCACCTGGCGTCCACGTGAATGAGATGAAATTTGTCAATTTCTGGAAGGGTGTTCGTGCCGCAAGCGGACTGGACATGATAGAAAGTGATGAGGTGTCTTGGACATGAAGATATTCACAGGTGCTTGATAATGATGAATTGTTCGATCCGTTTACCTCCGACGTGGCGCCGCCATTTTGCGCGAGGTTACGGCATCTGGGAGCGGACATGGAATCGTTGGCTGTGAAGCACAAGAAGTAAATGAGTTGAGCGTACTCATAGATAATTTGGAATGGGGTAGGGTGCTTGACTGACTCTTTGATGAAATGGTCGACGTTTTTGTAGGGGTAGAACAGTATCTCGGTGGGGTCACCGGCTGAGGGATCGATGACGACGTCTTCTTCGAGGGAGGACTAGAGTAAGTTGCTGGTACTGTGAAGCGGCTCAACACGTTCTTGGATGGCGTGAATGTGATCGACGGTGTTTTGGGGGACATTGACCGCAGCGAAACTGCCCGAGGAATCGAAGACGGTGGACTGTCAATCCTACCACTCGAGCGGAAACTACTACTAGGAGGAGTCGGTGATGAACCAGAGAGGGAGATCGTAGGTTCGACGCGCTTGGGCTGGAACACAAAAGTCAAGGAGCACTCGTCCTCGTCCTCGTCGTCTTCGACTGACTTAGGCAAGGGAAATGGTTTACTGGATACGGAATCGACCATACGAGGACATACAGCGGGTGTTGCCAAGCTAGTCTCCACAGGGGGCGTGATACGGATTTCAGGAGGTGGAGTTATACAGACATCTGGGGGAGGCGTCACACAGATGATAGGTGGAGCGTTGAATGTGAATCGAATTCCACCTTCCACTTCCTCGCCCACCAGTTCGTCGTCGGATTCCGCATCGCCCTCTTCGTCCACTTCAGGCACAACATCAAGATTACTGGATGATGGGGACTCGACCACAACACCGACGTCAGAGGGGAGAACAAAAGGTGGCAACTCGTCGTCGTCCGACGTGAAATGGAATACGGATGAGAACGTACTCAGGTTCATCTCCTCTGAGCGAGGCGGGCTTCTGTCGGCCTCACCCAGACACTCGAAAAAGCGGTCGACCTCGACCTCTTGTTTGATGGGTGTGGCAGTCTTCCCTCTCGGGAAGGTCCAAGTCTTGGAGAGGGACGCACGAGGCACATGAGTAGGAAGGCTTGGGATTTCCTCCACAGAGGCCTTGCGTCCGATATCAAGTTCGTCCGCCGACCCGATGGAGGAGCCATCCGGGCTGGAGAAACCGAGATCAGAATCATCCTCGTCTTCATATCCAACCAGGCCATTCTCTTCCTCATAGAATTCAAGCTCCTCTTCTGCCACCGCGTCCAAGGTAAAATCGGTCTTGGTGAAACTGTCATCCGCAGATTCCACATCGGTAGTGGAACTTTCAGAGTCGACAGACTGGAATCCAAGTCCACGTATGCTGACTGGTTTCACAGGCAAGGGAGGCCGTTTCCAATTTCCACTGACCACGTGAGGAAGCTTAGGCGTGTTCAGGAGGCCAGCATCATCCAAGAGCTTCTCAAGTTCTCTGCGACGTATACGTTCCTGCTCGAGAGCAGCACGGAGACGTGCACATTCGTCCACGGCTTCGTTCACATCCTTGAGACGAGCATTGAGCTTCAAGATCTCGTCTTTCATTTCGTCACGCTCACGGAGAAGAACTGCGTTTTCAGCCATTGTTTGGGCAAGTATTGCATCCTTGGCTTCCAGCGATTTTTCGAGGCCAGACTTTTCCACTTCCAACAAGCCAAGACGACTCCGAGCAACCCAAGCTTCCCTCCTTTCCGACTCGATCCGTTTGGCTAGCATGCCAGCCTGCTTGTCCGCATCTGTTAAGCGCTGTCTCCAACCATCAACGTCGCGTTTAAGTTCATCACGCTCAGCTTTGAGATCCGAAATGAGGTGCAGCATCTCATCGCTAGGTTCGGAAGATGCCGTAGAGACATCCGAAGAGTATGACATACAAGGAGAAGGAGAAGCCCGGTTGCTCAGAGTGCGCTCCAACTCGGTGATACGAGAGAGGAGCAGATGATGGGACCTATATAAAAAATGTTGATCTGCGGCAGAGAGAGGCTGTTCGATGAGAGTTTCTTGATCGCTTGCCAAAGAGAACCTGTGTTCGGTAGGGGTCATCTCAGGAGTGGGGAGAGAGAACGCGTCTCGAGGGATGAAGTCGGTACAACGCTTGTACGAGATGCTGCTGCACCTCTTTTTGTCGATGTTACAAGGAACGACCATGCTGTCACTGCAGGTGTATGAAAAACGCCTTGTGGATAAGTCGGAAGTGCCCGAATTACTACATGGAACAATGATATCCGATGAGACGGAAGCGTCGAGAGAGGCTGCGGCAAAAGCCTTTCGATTTGGACGTGTGCCTGGAGTGCAAGTGGGGGTAGGGAGGCCACCTGTAACAGCGCCGACGACGCTACCCTGTACGAGTGATAAGGGACGCAGGTTGAGACTGGCGGGTCGATGTCGAGTCAGGGTCTTAACAGGGGGTTCGACGACTTTTTTGGGAGACTCTTTACGTTCCATGGAATCGTTGTCTCCCTCCTCCTCCTCCTCTTCCTCCTCGACAAGAGTGCCCAACTGATCCTTGGAGGCCGAGGTGGACCCAAACATCTTGCCGAAAGAGTCACGCTTGCCAGCAAAGGCGGCATTTGTGCTGTTCAGAGTGGGACCGGATGGAAAGGATGGCTTGGTAGCTAGGACGCGGGGTGAAGGTGTGGGAAAACGAAGAGGTTGGGAAACGGCACTTACGGAAGTCGAAGGGCTTGGAGGAGTCGGGGGAGGTGATGTCAGGAATTTCAACCTTTGAAAAAGCAAGGTCAGGTTTTCCTTCGAGGGCCCAGAGAGCTCTGCGGCGGATGGAGTCCCTGTCACCCAAGTTGACGTTGTCGTCTGAATGGGCTGTGGGAAGCTCTGGTAGGGAGACACCCATGAGTTCGGCGGACTCGTGGCGGGTTGAGACGGACGAGCGACGGTGGTGGTGAGAAACAGGACGTTTTGAAGGGGGAGGATTAGCACTTAAAGTTGGGGAATCGGGCGCAGAAGGGGAGAGAGAGGGCGCCGAGGAAGAAAGAGGAAATGAAGATATGGAACTGTTTCGAGAGCGCGACCGTCTGTGGGAGTGCCGAGAGAGGGTATGGAGGGTGTTTGACGGTGCGCCGCCACCCATCTTGAAGGAAAAAAACTGTGGGGGATGAGGATATGTGCGGGTCAGGTAAAGGGGAACATACTCTCTGATCTGCGACGATGTCCGAGTCCGAGTCCATGACGAAAGTTGGATACGAAAAAAAAAGAGCGTGGGGTTGTTGGAAGAGAGAGGAAGAGAAAGAGAAGGAAAGGACGGGACGGACGAGGATGATGGCAGTTGGACGAGAGTGTACCTTTGCAGGGCTGGCTTCGCTTGAAAAACTCCGAATAATACGATCCGATCATCATCACTGTCATGAAAAAGCTCGACCCAACGCAAACAGTTCTATTTCTCTGCGATGTTCAGACTCGATTCAGTGAGCTTTGAGTTTTTGGCACACAAGACTCGACTGATCACAGCCTTCAAAGGCTCAGTCATATACGGATTCGACGAGCTCGTCTCGACATGCAACAAGATGCTCAAGGTCGCAAAGGCTTGTGTGCCCGCCTACCCTCCCATCGTCCGCTGTTTACCCCTACACAGGTCCTCGGCATACCCGTGATCGTGACCGAGCAGAACCCCAAAGGTGACGCCCGTCCCTGCGCTCCGTCGCACGCTGCTCATACAGCACAACGCAGCGCTCGGACACACTGTACCCGAGATCGACCTGCCCGCGCTCGCTGAATTGCACGTCGCGACGATCGAAAAGTCCCTCTTCTCGATGATGCTTCCCGAGGTCAAGACGTTGTTGCGAGAGCGCCCAAACCTCACTTCGGTCGTCCTTTTTGGCATCGAGGTCAGTTGAGCCGATCGGGCCGCTCTATCCCCGCTAACCACCGGGCCAGTCGCATGTTTGCGTCCTCCAAACAGCCCTCGATCTCCTCCAGGAGGGATACAACGTCTACGTCCTCGCAGACGGCGTGTCCAGCTGTAACAAGGAAGAGGTACCCATCGCGCTCGACTACATTCGCCAGGTCGGCGGACACGTCACCACAAGCGAGAGCGCCGCCTTCCAACTCCAGCGTCAGACTTATCTCGTAAAATCTGGTCCTCCCTGCTGACGTCATGACTTGTAGGCGAGGCTGGGACGCCAAGTTTCAAGGCGTTTTCTGCTGTGATCAAGGAGGAGAAGGAGAACACGGCAAAGACATCGCAAAAGTTGCTTCAGTATCGTAGTTGGTTGTGATACAAAATGTACATTGACCGTGGGAACGCCTCACAATGTCATGTTCGGTGGTCTCTTTCACCTCGCCATTGATGCTCTCCTCCTCAGCGCCTTCCTCGCAGGCATAAAGCGCTCGACCGGTCTCACGTACGTCCACTGTAGTCGTCCATCCGACCCCGCTCATCACGTCTTAGACCTGCACTGTCCCAAGTACCCAACAAGGACGTCCGCCGTGCGTAGCCCATTGTTTCACCCCACTTGCGTCTCATCGACCTGCAGAACTGCTGCGGACATACCTCGAATTTGGTGCGTCTCGTGTCTCACGCCCCCTTGGACTCACTCATCTTACGGACGCACAGGAGAGTATGCTTTTGACTTTGCCGTCGTCATCTTTGGGGTAACTCATCGTCGCACCACAAAGCACCTCGCTGACCCTCCCCGCAGCGCTCCAACTCCTTTGAACGCAAGTCGTAATCGCATCTCGTCATAGGATGGCTTCTCGCATCATTTCTCGCCCATACGTTATATGCACGCAATTTATCTTAGTCTGAGGATACGACAGCGAGTGACACCCGGTTTATCCGAGAAAGTTGAATACGAAAAAGTGGAGCACGATGGAGCCTAGTGCGAAATCTGCGAATGCTCTGTGCGCATGCATTGAGGATACCCGAGCACGAGTTAGTAGGGGCCAACGCACCTCTCGGGTGATACGCCTTTGAATTCGGAGCGGTTTTCGGGGTGGACCTGGGCCCGGAGCGAAGCCGTGAGCACAAACTGCCCGACCGTGCTCGCGAATCTACAGCACTTGAATGAGCTCGCGGGGACTAGCATCGAGAACGTGGGGACGTACCCGGCCAAAAAGGCGTTGAAAGGAAAGTTGGTGACGAGGACGCAATAGGCGAATTGGACTACACCCGACAGGACGAGGAAGAGCAGGAATGCGTCTATGAACTTGAGTCTGTCTGGTGTCTGGTGCACATACGACTTCAAAAGCGAAGAGAGCGTGTTCGAGACGCTCGAGAGTGTCGTCGTCTGCGGGGTCGGTTTTGGGCCAGCCATGGCGTGCGACGTGGACTTGAGAGAGAGTTTTGTTCCTTCAACCCAAAACGGAAAGTCAGTCAAGTTAGTTTCTGTCATGAACACCGCTGCGTTCCGTCTCGCCTCCTCGTCCCGTCCGACCACCAAAATTTCTAGTAGAGCATTCCGTCGGCATGTACACACCCGCAAGGAACTCCCCTACAAAATCGAAGTCGGTCTCGGAAACTTCATGTCCCCCCGAACCCTTCGCATGGTCGCCGTCGAGTACCAACAAGGCTTGCTCGACCGCTTGAACCAGGAATGTCGTGGTAAGTCTCCTCCTCTTTTGCACCCATGCGGTCTCGAACCCGGCCTGCCAGACGTCGAGGACAAACGCAAGACGGTCGCGCAGCTCGTTCTTGACACCGCACGGTCCCAAGACCGTGCCATCACGTTCAAATATGCTAGCCACGCTCTCAACAACAACTTCTTCCTCCATGGCCTGGTACGCCCGCCCTTTTTTTCGCAGCACGCCGCCCCCTTCAACACCATTTTTTTTTCTTTTTTTCGTAGCAACCCCCCTCGGAAGACGCGAGCGAAAAGCTCGTCGATGCGAGCTACTTTGGCACCGCCGTTCAAAATCAATTCGGTGGCTTGGACGCGCTCCGCTCGCTCTTCTCCGCCGCGGTCGATGGCATGGCCGGCTCGGGATACGTCTGGTTCGTCACAGACGCTAACCGGAACCTCGCGCTTGTGCCCACCTTTGCGTCCGGAACCCTCCTCGTCCGCTCGGGTGCCGGTACCGTCGAGCCGATCACCGCACCCGTGCTTGGCGAGTCGGGCATCCTGTCGACGGTGACGTCGCCACCACCCTCCTCCACGCGGGGCAGCCCCGGCTGGGGCCGAGCACCTTTGTCGGAATCGAGCAGCGCGTCCTCGCCTCTTTCTGGCGCCCCGCCGCCACCACCACAGCGCGACCCGTCGTCTTCCTCAACACGGACATTCCACACGTGCGTTTCCTCTCCCGAGGATTACAAGACGCGCGTGCGCTCCTTGTATGACCCGGCAGCGACACCGTCGTCGCACTCCCCACTCGGTCCCCAGGACACGCGCGACCTCGCCAAGCTCGGGGATTACATCTACCCCCTGTTCTGCATCAGCGTGCACGAGCATTGCTGGCTTTTGGATCACGGGATTTGGGGCAAGGAAAAGTATCTCAAGGAGTTTTGGACGGTCGTAAACTGGAATCAGGTCGTCAAGAGATTCGAGACGTTTACTTCGGCGGTCTGAGGGAGGCGAGTGGGTGTTAAAGGTCGAGTATCTACGACGGGCATTATGGTCGCTAATATTAATCTTCGTCGCTCATCTTGAAGTCGTTTAACTGCATATGCCCTCTCAACGCGTCTGCGCTCCATCATCCGACTGCTGTCTAGTTTTGCCTTCAAGAACGAAACATTGGATGGAACAGGATATACGAGAGACGTGCTACCACCTCCACTCGATCGAACCACAGCTGACTGTTCGCACGCCCTTGTACATCTTGTACGCCTCACCCGACAACCGAACTTGATCAACTTTGAGAGATGAGAAGCTGTACGAAGGGAGTTCAAAGCGTATCTGAAACGCATGCGCGGGACGCGGAATTTTCTCCCTAATAAAGAGATGATCGACACGAACATCCAACGACGACAGCAAAAGAGCAGACGCACTTGCAAGTCCAAGAACCACGCAGCACCCAACTTCCGGACGAATGCATGCTCGGGATCTCCCAGCGAAGCACCTCATCAAATGCGCAACTTGAGACCGCGGTTCAAGTCGCGAAAACAAAGAGAGGCAAACACACCTGTTTCCGCGGCTCAAACGTCCACGAACTCTCGATACCCCCCGCAGACCCGACACCAGATCCGGCGCTCGAAATCGTACATTGTGCCCCCGTCGCGCTGTCGCCCAGGTAGAGCTCTATTCGGACGTTTTCCATTATCTTCATCGTCCGCGAGCTAAAGGTGATCATGAAATTGCCTAGAAACACGGCCAATTTGCATCGCTGTACAGAACGACTTTTCGAGATGGTAAAACGCACCTCCAAATTCACTTACGATGATGTTGGGCTTCAGGGAAAGCGGGACGGGCACGTTTCCGGCCAGTGCACTGTGCGGTACTGCGTACTGAAATTCCGCAAGCACAAACTTGCCGTCGGGTGGGACGAATGACAACGTCCTTTCGCGCGTCCATCGTTGAAGCCTTTGTGGTCCTTTTCGTCAAGATGTCATGCGGATCACATGATCGACGACACTTGCCGTACGCAGGGGTGAAACGCACACTCGGTCATGACGTTTGGATTCGAAAAGGTTAAGAGCAAGTCCGGCATGCCTATCGTCATCATGGTTTCCAGCCCGCTGATAGAGAACCTGACGCTGCCTACCGGTCAATCTGGCATTGCTCCCGATCTTGCCATAGACATTGCTCGTGAGCGTAGCCCCATTGCTGACGAAACATATCATTTACGAAACCCCGATCGAGCCGTTCATGATAGCGTGACCCACCGCCCGACAATGGCTCGCATTTCCTCGGAAATATCGAATAGGATTTCGTTGTGAGCATGCCGAACGCCGAGTTTTCGCCATGGAATGGGTGATGCAAAGGCACCAGCCGAGGCAGTGGACACAGCGGAAGCTACACGGAAGTGTTTTCAATGGTCATATTCACATTTCCAAACCGTTTCCGCACACCTCCAGTTCGATTTGGGCCAGACTGCGCGGCCGTCGGGAGCGACGCCAAAAGCTTGGAGAGGAGGGAGGGAGGGAGGACGATATCACGTAGCGCATTAGGAGATGTCGTGAGAGGATATCCAGAAGAATCCAGCGTCTCTTCGAGGAGCTATTCGAGTTAGACCGAACGGATCCATGGCGTGTAGAACGACGTCACACATACCTGATACACGACGTCGAAGTTGTCTTTGAGGGTGGCCGTACTCACCGTGCCAAAGTAATCGTGCAGGACGTCGCTGAACGCTTGCAAGAATGCGAATGCGATCAGAGGATCGGCTAAGAAACAGAAGAGACTTAGATGTAAAACTTGAGAAACGAAGATGAGTCGCAGGTCCCCTCACAATCGCCAGAAACGCTCGCAATTAACCGCAACTCTCCCATTTCGACGTGACAACATGCGCTGGCACCTGAGACGTCCCCAATCCCGGGAGGGACATAGATGACTGGATCAACGCTATGAGTGCGGGAAGATTTGGAGAGCTCGTTGTTCAGCGTGTCGATGTGTAGCAATGGGTACGCTGTGGGAAAAGACGTGTAGCCGGACTGGATGACGGGTCGTCTGCATGGAGGTCAGTGAACAGAAGAGAAGTGCAGCGCGCCAGGACACGCACCCCGACGCGTCAAGGATGATCAGACCATCGATGGCCATGTTCGAAGCGAATATTCAAGTTATTACGTGATTTCAAGCTCTTGTTACTAGTGTTGTTCCAATAAAAATGTGTCTTCATTCGCCAACAAGCAATGAGTAGTCAAACACTTAATCTTCGAGAAACCTCGAACAGGGAGCGGGTGTTAAGACTAAGTATCGGTCATCTCCGAGTTACAGACTAGATCGTTAGAATCAAGAGCCTGAGGTTACTCGAAGGAGAACAATTGTAAGGAGGCCTACTAAACCTAAACGCACGAAGCTTATTTGGAGGTACTGCACTGCGACTAGTGAGTACTAGGGGGATGGCTTGCTTTAGCTAAAACGAAGCGGTAGTACTATCACTCACTAACTTGGACTGAGCCCTAGTAGTTGGCCGATAGCAAAACGTCATGCCAGTGGCAGCTGTACACATTGAACAATTTGAAGCCCGCTCGAGAGACTGAGCCTCCAAGCTCAAGGTCGGGCGAGAGTTTCAATAGACTCATTGTCAGGCCCATCGGGAAAGGGAGTGTGCGTGCTGTCTACCAATGTCACGGTCCGCATCGTGTGCAGTGGACTCAGGCTTGTTTCACTTTGGCAGCTACTGAATAAGACTACGATTAGTAGGTTGTAAAGCCCTTGGGCGACTCCGAGATGCGATAGGTTATATCCGTTCTTCGTGTCAGGCAGTTTCGAGGAAGGCTGAGACGCATAGTACGTCACTTGAAAGCTCGATGAGTCACGGTATCAGATGCACGCTCGGAAGCAGTAAGCGCATGTGCTAACTTATACTCCGCTTCGGCAAGTTCTTGATATAATAAAATCATCACAATGCTTTTTCTCTCTCTACAAATACTACATGGATCGACGCCGTTTAACTTCGTACCACCTAAGAATGTACTCTATATGAGATATACCTGAAGGGAAAACATATTGTCAGAGGGATAATGATAGCTTTCAGAAACCGGCTAACTGAGTCACGCGCTATCGATCTCGTAAGAGGATGGCACGAGCTCCGAGTCATCCAGAGCCGAATTCTGAGACCCTTGCAACTTGTAAGTAACTCTCTGTGTAGGAAGCCCCTCCCAGATACAAAAACAGATACGGATTTCACTCTTTCTTGGAAGGCAAACCCTATAGCCTAACCAATACTCGATATGCTACACCAGAGGTATCTGGTGCGGCCGGAGCGGATCGATGACAATCGGACATGAAGTCAAGGTAGCGCGGCTTACGCCATTTGGATCGATGAAAATGGTATAGTACATTATTTTATTAATATCTTTGTGTGCTCCGTTCGTCTAATCACAGCGGCAGTGTCGAATGGTTTACACGTTATAAACCTGACTCGATGCTAATGCTCCGCATTCGCTACGTTCTACTCACCAGACGGTGATTGAAGCCTTGTTTCACCGAACATTTACTTTCAGTGCATAGAATGCTTTCGAACCCGTCGTCGGTCACCGTGACGGAAATCCCGTTACAGGCTACTTCGAATAATAACAAGGAGGACTCAGACAAGGGCAGAGTCCAAGTTGAACCTGACCAATTTCCCGAAGGCGGTACCGCAGGATGGTGCACTGTCATCGGCGGGTAAGTCTCTCTTCATTCCGGTATACTGGTCTCTACAATCAATTTAATGCTTAATAGGGCGCTGGTCTTGTTCTGCGGTTTTGGGTTAGTTTGAATCTACTGTTGTTCGGAATTCCTTTCTCACACGGAAAATAGTTACAGCAGATCGTTTGGCGTTTATCAAGGTATGAATTCTCATTCAAATCCCATTGGTCCTGTACTCATTGTTGCAGATTTCTATACCTTACATTATCTCACCAATAAATCACTCTCCGATATATCGTAAGTCCCGTTTAGAACTTTTGTCTTGTGTGAAATTCGAAATCTGCTTGACAGATGGATAGGAAGTCTCAATGCGTTCCTAGGGACTGCTATCGGCATAATTGCAGGTGCTCTCCATGATCGTGGTTATTTGTATGTACCAACTTTCATCTCGAAGCATTGCTCATACTCGGTGCTGACTGTGACAAGTTATCACCTCTTGATTGGAGGATCGTTGTTGCAGTCGATCTCTTTGTTCATGCTCTCACTCACCCGACCAGGTCAATATTACGCAGTATGTCCCGTTGCTAATATATTTGCGGGCTGTCACTCAGACTTGTAATGCTAGGTCTTGCTCGCACAGGGGCTTGCTCTCGGGATAGGCCAAGGGATTGTATACGTCCCAGCGATGGCAGTGGTGTCGCAACATTTCCGCCAACGTCGCATCCTTGCAATGAGCCTAGTGACCTGTGGAAGCTCCCTTGGAATGATTATACACCCGATCATGTTGAACTACTTGTTCAACGGAAGTGTAGGCTTTGCCAATGGTGTACGAATAAGTGCTGCCATGATCACGGCCCTACTTGTGATTGCATGTCTCCTCATGCGCACGCGGCCGGGACCACCTAGGCAGTCTCCAAATTACTTGGCTGTTGGAAGGGGTATTGTTCGTGACATGCCTTTCTGTATCATGTGCGTTGGGTAAGTGTGTGTCACTTCCTATCAATACTCTTGATAAGTGACATTTCCGATGCCGCAGAGTACTATGTTTTCAGTTTAGCAATCTCTTCCCAAGTTTTTACCTCCAATTGGATTCCGTCCAACATGGGAATTCAGAGACATTCTCTTTCTATACTGTGCGTGATCCATTGATAGCAACTAGCTCACCGGGCATTCTCTGACCATTCTATTAGTTGGCAATTTTAAATGCGGGAAACTTGTCAGCTCGATTGTCTGGCTCATTTATCGAACACCGAGTTGGGGTGGTCAACATGATGATCCTAGCGACCGCTGCGTCTGGCATTCTCATCATCGGAATGATTGGTCTCAAGGGCGTTGCAACGGTTGTGGCCCTTGCGTTGATCTATGGATATTTTTCCGGCATTTGTAAGTCTAATCTCTCTTCCATTTGCTGGGATGAGTCGACCTAATGGCACGCAATAGGCATTGCATTACTTGCAGCCCTTATGGCACACCTTACCAGCGATATGTCCGAACTTGGGTTCGTTGCCCCAATATATTTGACTGTTTCGGCTTTGACTAATGATGGTGGACGCTCAGTGCTCGCATGGGAATTGGAATGTTGTTTGTGGGAACCGGTGGTCTTATCAGTGCGTCCCAACTCGAAAGAAATTCTATCTCTAACCATGGTTTGATAGGTGGGCCCATCTCTGGTGCGCTCCTGACCCCACAGTACAAATGGCTGCAGACATGTCTCTTCAATGGGGTGCGACAAATCAATCAATTGAAAGCACTATACTGACATGATTTCATAGCTTATTGGACTCTTCGGGAGTTCATTGTTGGTGATGATGAAGCTTGTACTGACGCGCCGCCAGAAACGCGCGACTATCAAGCAGGGACCATGAGGCCTTCAGGTTGGGGGGACAAGGTAATTGAAATCCATGGGGTTCGACATGTGGATACCTAATTGGGATGAGTGCAGGATGTCGGTGATCAAAGATACGATACGTAATTGACCCGTGGTATAGATCAGTGGGGTTGGACTTGTTTGATACTTCTTCGTCTTCTCTTGACTCTCTTTAATGAGACGACGTCTTCCAGTGACACTACAGGAAGCTCATCCTTTTCAGGCGGTACAATACAGACATATAAGCATATCTTGGGTTCTTCGTCATCTGACAAGTTGTCGAGCTGATCATCGACGACATAGCTCTCGTGAGCAGTCTGCTCAAGCCTCTGATGAGAAATGGTTTTATTATGGTTTTACTATTATCCCTGCCATTCGCCCATCATTCAATCAATTATCACACGAATGGATTACAGAAGACAGTGACGTTATAAACCTAACTCAGTACTGATGCCTTGCTCGCTTCCACAGCCGCTCTTTCTGCTCACCAGAAAGTGGTTGAAACTTGAATCCTTGTTTCATCGAACATCTGGTCTCGGTGCATAGAATACCTTTCAACATGTCGTCGGCTCGGATTGTCACGGAAATCCCGTTACAGGCTAGTAATTCGAATGAACGAGGGGGCTCAGACAAGGTCGGAGTCCTTGAACTTGACCAACTTCCCGAAGGCGGCACTACAGGATGGTGCACTGTCATTGGCGGGTAAGTCACTCTTCATTCCGATCTTCTCTGCAATCGATCTGATACTTAATAGGGCCCTGGTTATGTTCTGTGGTTTCGGGCCCGTGTGAGCCTGCTGCCGTTCATAATGCCTTCCTGACACAAAAACTTGAAATAGTTACAACAGGTCGTTTGGTGTTTATCAAGGTATGTATTCTCATTGAAATCACCTCTGAACCTGTACTCATAGTTTCAGATTTCTATACCTTGCATTATCTCAACAATAAATCACCCTCAGAGATATCGTGAGTCTTGTCTAGAGTTCTTGTGTGCTGTGAAACACCAAATTTGCTTGACAGATGGATAGGTGGCTTCAACAGGTTGCTAGGGACTGGGATAGGTATAGTTACAGGTGCACTTCACGATCGTGGTCATTTGTATGTGCCAACTTCCATCTCAAAACGTTGTCCGTACTCGATGCTAATCGTAACAAGCTATCACCTCCTGATTGGAGGATCGTTGTTGCAATCGATCTCTTTGTTCATGCTCTCACTCACCCGACCAGGTCAATACTATGCAGTATGTCTCGTTGCTGATGTATCGCGTGAGCTGTCTCTCAGACGTACTACTAGATCTTGCTCACACATGGGATTGGTCTCGGGATAGGTCAAGGGATTGTGTACGTCCCAGCTTTGGCAGTGGTGTCGCAACATTTCCGCCAACGTCGCACCCTTGCAATGAGCCTAGTTACCTGTGGCAGCGCCCTTGGATCGATCATACACCCCATCATACTGAACTACTTGTTTAACCGGAGCGTAGGCTTCGCCAATGGTGTACGAATAAGTGCTGCCTTACTCACGGTCCTGCTTTTCATTTCATGTCTCCTCATGCGCACGCGGTTGGGACCACCTAAACGGTTTCCCAATTACTTATCTGTCGGAAGGGGTATTCTTCATGATATGCCTTTCTGTATCATGTGCGTCGGGTAAGTATTCATCACTTCCCTTGACTATTCTTGATATGTGATATTTCCGATGCGGTAGAGTACTATTTTTTCAGATGGGCTATTTCTTCCCCGGCTTTTACCTACAATTAGATTCCATCAAACATGGAAATTCAGAGACATTCTCTTTCTATTCTGTGCGTGATGCTCTTGATGTCACCTGGTTCACTGGTAGTTATCTGACTGTTCTAGTTGGTACTTGTAAGTTCAGGTAACTTGATAGCTCGACTGTCTAGCGGAATTATCGAGCAACGAGTTGGGGTGGTCAACATGATGATCCTAGCGACTACTGCGAGTGGTATTCTCATCCTTGGTATGATCGGTCTTAAGGGCGTTGCAACGGTCGTGATCCTTGGGGCGATGTATGGGTATGTTTCCGGTATTTGTTAGTTCAATCTCTTTTCCATTTGCTAGGACGAATCGATCTAATGGCACGTAGACATTGCATTACTCCCACCTCTCATGACACACCTTACCAGCGATCTCTCCGAACTTGGGTTCGTTGGTCTGATACATTTGACTAATTCAGCCTTGATTAACCATGGTGGACAATTAGTGCTCGCATGGGAATTGGAATGTTGTTTGCAGGATTCGGTGGTCTTCTGAGTGCGTCCCAGCTCAAAAAAATCTTATCTCTTACCATGGTTCGATATCGACACCATTCTTAAAGGTGGGCCCATTGCTGGTGCGCTCCTTACCCCGCGGTATAAATGGCTGCAGGCTTCACTCTTCAATGGGGTGCGACGAATGATTTATGAACCAATTGAAAACATTATGCTGACATGATTTTTTTAGCTCATGGCACTTTTCGGGAGTTTGTTGTTAGTGATGATGAAACTCGTACTGACGCGCCGCCAGAAATGCGCGAATGAGAGACCGTGAGATCTCCAGGATGGGTGGGGAGCAAGGTGATTCATGGCGTTCGACTTGCGAAATCGCGGATACCTCATGCATGCATACATCGGGAGGATGTCACGTTATCTACGGTAAGTTAATGGACTTTGGCATCCCGAAAGAGGATAAAATTAGCCATAAAAGAACGTGCTTTCGTGTCAGTTGGAGTGCCCAACCAGCTCAGACCTAGTCCGCAAAAAGTCCCTCGAATTTCCAATGCACGCAGTTCCATCTTCTTTTCCGTAACCTGCCTACGCACTCTGACATGTGGTCACAACATACGTTGCGGGAATTCAAGCAACCACCAGTGCATGTTTGGTTACTTACAGCAGCATGTCCAAACCAACAGACACCAACTGAACCCAAAATCGATGATCATTACCAACATGTCAATGTGAATGTGTTGAAAAGAAAGGCACACGCACGTGGCAATCCTCCAACAACCTAATTACCACCTCCTGATCAAGTACCTTTCCCCGCCCAGTGTTCACGACGACGCTCCTACGCTTTATCGCCCAAATCTCCTGCTCCCCCACCATCCCTCTGCCTCTTCGTTCAGCAGTGCATGGACGTTCAACACGTCCAACCTCCCACACAGCTCCTCCACACTCCCAACGTACTCGCACCACTCTGGCATGTCTCCACATGGGCGGTGGTCACTATGATAGAGCACCCACATACCCCTGGGAACCTGTGTATGAGATGCGCAAGCGCGAGTTTGATCCTGTCGATCCCAAGAATGCCGACTGTGCATGTGAAGAAGTCACGCATCACGAGTCTCCCCCAAGCAAATGAGGCCTTTCCATGTGCTTGCACTGAGGGATAGTTTGGCTCTGGAAAAGTGACGACGAGCAGAGAGGATGATGTAAAGTGCCATTGTGACAGCAGATTTGCTGCCAGCATCAGGCCGGGTTTGATTTGGGGAGCCAAGGGAGTCATGATAACAAGTTGCACAAAGCAAGTTCCTGACAGAAGTTCATTAGATGATCAATGGGATGATAACTAGGTCACTCTGAATCACATATCAAACCTTCTGTCTGCCTAATAAGGATGCCAACACCCCGGGTCCACCAGCAAGGAACAATTTCGAGGTTATATTGGTTTCCTTGGACCTTATAGTATAAAGGGTTAGTAACAGCATTCGGAACGCATTCATAACCTCACGTAGATGTTCAACCTCTCGCGAACGTGAATGCAAACAGGCGTTTGGTTCAGCACTCCCGTCAAACTTTGAACCGGACCAACGTTTCAAGTTGGTTCAGCAAAAGTTCGGTTCGAACCGAAGTTCAGGGCCGGGACAATGCATCACTAGGTCCCACGAATGCCAAGGAGTAGGGATGCTCCCTGCTCGAAGAAAAGAGGAGGGGCCCGGGGGACAGGTGGGGCACGCGAGACTCTTCCGGGCTTGCTTCTGCGCCGCCTTGAGTTATGTAATGCCAATGCCATGCGGTCCTCCAACTAGCGAATATTACGTGATCCCGAGTTCTTACTTTTACATAACTTGAATTTACTGTTCAAGTTGGTCCAGCAAAAGTTGCAGTAACCTCTTCATCGACTGAGTTCTTCGGCAATATTGATTAATCCAACGCTTAGTCTTCAAAGAAAGCTCGAACGGTCACCGGTCATCTCCGAGTCACAGAATAAATCGTTGCTAGTGAGTACAATGAAGAGGATATACTCGCAGAACAATTTTAAGATATGTTGCTCAGTAGATGTTTCAAGTTCTGACAGGACTAGTAACTAAATGTACGTCTTTGACTTGTTCAGAAGTGCTACTAGTAAGTATTAGGAAGGCTTGCTAAATTAGCTATAACCTAGGAAGCAGTAGTAGTCTGGTGACCAGACTGGCCTGTACGCCATGTCGTAAGGCGTATGGACTGGGAGAATGATGGAACGAGCTCACCCAGATAGGAAGCTGTCCGAGTCGGCTGACTGGGACTCCCCTCTTTATGAAAGGGCGGGTTTTGAACTGCCTGTCTGAAGTGCGGATGTTTCTTGAAAGCCAAACCCGGTACTCAGTATACTGAACTGAGGCACCTAATGCGACTGGAGCCTATCGATGCCGCCATCGGACATTAAGATACCAGAAGGCGACTTACGCCGGTGTTTGAACTCATGAAAATGGTATGGTATGTTTTATTATTATGCTTGAAGTTGTTCGCCCCCGTTCGTCCAATCACACGAATGGTACAGAAGACTCAGAGACGCTATAAACCTGACTCAGTGCTAATGCCTTGCTCGCTTCCACAGTCACTACGTTTTGCTCACCAGAAGGTGGTTGAAACCTTGCTTCACCGACCATTTGCTTTCAGTGCACGGCATGCTTTTTAACGTGTCGTTGGCTCAGATTGTCACGGAAATCCCGTCACGCCCCGGGGCTACTGCAAATAATAAGGAGGGCTCAGACGAGGGTGTCCTTGAACTCGACCAATTTCCCGAAGGCGGCACTGCAGCATGGTGCACAGTCATCGGCGGGTAAGTCACTCCTCACTTCAATCTTCTCCGCAATTGATCTTATGCTCAATAGGGCGCTGGTCTTTTTCTGCAGTTTTGGGTCCGTGTAGATCTACTGTCGTTCGAAATGCCTTCCTCACACGAAAAATAGTTACAGCAGGTCGTTTGGCGTTTATCAAGGTATGTACATTCATTCAAATACTCTCTGGTCGTGTACTCATGGTTGCAGATTTCTATACCTTACATTATCTCACCAGTAAATCACTTTCGGAGATATCGTAAGTCCCTTCCAGAGCTTTTATCTTGTGTGAGATACAAAACTTGCTTGATAGATGGATAGGAAGCCTGAGCGCGTTCCTGGGGACTGGTGGTATCGGTATAGTTGCAGGTGCACTCCACGATCGTGGTTATTTGTATGTACCAACTTCTATCTCGAAGCGCTATCCGGCCTGGGTGCTAATCCTAACAAGCTACCATCTCTTGATTGGAGGATCGTTGTTGCAATCGATCTCTTTGTTCATGCTCTCATTCACCCGACCAGGTCAATACTATCCGGTATGTCCTGTTGCTGATGTATTGTATGAGCCGTTTCTGAGACCCGTAATGCTAGATCTTGCTCGCACAGGGGATTGGTCTCGGGATAGGCCAATGGAGTGTCTACGTCCCAACATTGGCAGTGGTGTCGCAACATTTCCGCCAACGTCGCACCCTTGCAATGAGCCTAGTTTCCAGTGGAAGTGCCCTTGGATCGGTCATACACCCGATCATGTTAAACTACTTGTTTAACCGGAACGTGGGCTTTGCCAATGGTGTACGAATAAGTGCTGCCTTGCTCACAGTTCTGCTTGTGATCGCATGTCTTCTCATGCGCACGCGGTCGGGACCACCCAGACAGTCTCCAAATTACTTCTCTGTCGGGAGGGGCGTTGTTCATGACATGCCTTTCTGCATCATGTGCATTGGGTGCGTGTTTATCACTCCCCATGACTACTCTTGATAGCTGATGATCTTTCCGATGGGGCAGAATACTATGTTTTCAGATGGGGAATCTCTTCCCGCCCTTTTACATCCAATTGGATTCTGTCAAACATGGAAATTCAGAGACATTCTCTTTCTATTCTGTGTGTGAACCGTTGGTGTTACCTGGCTCACTGGCAGTTCTCTGATTGTTCTACTTAGTTGGTACTTGTAAGTGTGGGAAACTTGACAGCTCGACTGACTGGCGGATTTATCGAATGTCGAGTTGGGGTGGTTAACATGACGATTCTAGGGAGTGCCACGTGTGGCATTCTCATTCTCGGTATGATTGGTCTTAAGGGCGCTGCAACGGTCGTGACCCTTGCGGTATTATACGGGTATTTTTCCGGTATTTGTCAGTTCAATCTCATTTCCGTTTGCTAGTATGAGTCGACCTAATGGTGCACAACAGGCATCGCACTGCTCCCACCTCTCATGGCACACCTTACCAGCAATCTCTCCGCACTCGGGTTCGTTGCTCCGATAGATTTAAGTGCTTCAGCCTGGCTAATCGTGGTGCGGATGCTTAGTGCTCGCATGGGAATTGGAATGTTGTTTCTGGGAATCGGTGGTCTCCTCAGTGCGTCTTGGAAGCTCGAAAGAATTCTATCTCTCACTATAATTCGATAGGTGGGCCCATCTCTGGTGCACTCCTTACCCCGCAGTATAAATGGCTGCAGGCTTCACTCTTTAATGGGGTGCGACTGATGAACTAAATGAAACCATCATACTAACATGATTCCTTAGCTTATTGCACTCTTCGCGAGTTCGTTGTTGGTGGTGATGAAGCTCGTACTGTGGCGATGCCAGAAATGCGCAACTGAGAGGCAGGGACTGTAAGGTCTTAAGTATTCATGGATTCGACACGCGGATACATATGTAATTATACTGATTCTCTAGGTGTAGTCTGATAGAAAAAGGTGTCGGTGGATCAATGATCTGATACATAATTGAGGCAACATTGAGCCATGGTATACATCAGTGAGCCCGGACTTATTTAATAATCTTCTCTTGACTCTTTCCATGAGAATGATATCTTCAATGAGATGAATGGTGTCTTCCGGTGACACTTGGTTTTATGATCACAGGAAGCTCGTCCTTAGGCGGTACAAGACTAGTCTTCCACGTGCCCGAGCTAGCTAGCTCAGGGGGTTGCGGTTGGCGTGGAGCTTGGAGTAATTTCTTCCGGGGCAGGAGGGTTTGGCGTCCCGTAAGAGGAGAAAATCTCAAATTGGCTATACAAAGATGGTTGGTAAACATTGAACATGCAAATTGTGCGGCGTATGTGCCCAATCAGCAAGATAAGGATTTGAGCTACGAACGGTTTTGCACTGGAGTTTTGGACCAAACGCATATTTCATCCCCGGTAAGGTCAATGCATAGTTGTCTGTCCATCTGCATTCGCGCATAGGGACCTGGATACAGTTGAGCAGAATCTTAGTATCCGGCAACTTTAAGAGATAGGGGTATCTCCATTCAGTGCAAGTTGGGACTGAGTGATGCTACTACTAAGTAACTTCAAGTTACCGTCCGATTCAAGACATCTAAACATATCCATATTTTGGGTCTTCGTCTAACCAGTCAGTGAGCTGGTCGTCGATGACATAGCTCTCCTATTCAGAGCTGGAATCCAGCGTGATGGTCAAAAAAAGTGACGCCAATTCTCTTGTTAAAAACTTTCTTTCTACTTGAAAGTTATGTGGCCGTCATCTACCTTAGTACGGGGAGGGCCTGGGTGTGTCGGCAACTCCCGATAAGGGTTCTTGAACACACTAGGTCCACAGTAGATGAGGGGACTTGGTTACTGTGGAGCCTGCAGTAGTATAGCACTTAAGATAAGCACTTAGTACCATTAATTGGCCAATTTACAAGATTCAAAAAGGAAGGGACCGTACGGCCAAAATTCTTCATGTTAGTAGAAAAGTCACAGCATAATGTTGGCGGTGCTGGGTAAAGTAGCGAGGAAATCCCCTGCCCTCGGGAACCTGGATAAATAAAGAAAAGATGCCACTAAATAAGTAAGTATGACGTTGTGCAGCATAAACATCTAACAGATCAAAGACTCTAGAAAACCCGGACGGTCACTTGTCGTGATGCAAACTGATAGCTACTTGGACAGAAATATATTGATCCCCCCCAAACCACTCTAGTCCACTCTAGACATACTTTCCAAAGAAAGGTATCAATGACTGAGCGAGGGTATAGCTAAAGACCAGCTTCGGACCAACGACAAGAATCTGTGGCGAAAAACGTAGCGGGTCAGCCAGAACGAACGTTGTACCCACTTGGCCCGACGTACTTTTGGTGTCAAACCCTTGAAGAAGGCTGTCGGGCCTTCGTTGCGGACCAGATCCCTTATAACCGTCAATCCAGGCACCTTTTGCTCGAAGTTGGCGTTTTGGATGCGCGTCTTAACAGTATCCAGAGGTGCAGCGACCGTGATAGAGGCGACAGCACCCGCAACGGAAGCGATAAAGTTTTGAATCCAGGTAGCTTTGGAATAGTCCGTCACGCCAAGAACATATTCCTTCGTGGCAGCTGATCCACCAAAGAGCTGGAGAGCAAAGAGCAAGGGAGGTGAGCCGAGTGACACAAATGCGATAAAGGGACATACCGCGAACGAGCCGGGTGCGTTACGGGCCATTGTCCAGCCCCAGCCACGGTAGAGCGCAGTACCCTCCTCCATGAATATCCGGAGGACACCGCGTCCACGGAATGCTTCCGGATTTACTTGGCGTTTTATTTTGAGGACGTCGAGAGGCAGGAGAACCTAGGCATGACAACGTGAGAACACATACAAACACCCAAAGGTCGTCAAAGCGTACCACTTCGCCTATTCCGGTCAAGCTGTGTGACAGCACGACATGTCCTGAGGAGTGAATAGCGCAAGGGACGCAACGACGTACCTTCCGGCAGTGGCCTGTATCATCAATTTACCCTTACGTTCACCAAACGTGTTCGTGAACCAGTCTTTGTAATTCCGCGAGATGATGTCGTTAAACCATGGCTGGCCACCGAATTTGTATATCCGTTGTGAAACCTTGTAACCCGCTGCATACCCGAGGCCAGGGAAAAGGGAGAGAAATTTGCGGCCGAAAGAGGCCGTGGAGTAATCACGAAAGATGATGCTATTGAGTGATGAAAAGGAGACCTGGGGAGCCACAAGACGACATTCAGCTGGGGGGATCAATGGCACGGAGGACCAGCGCCTCACCTTCGCCTTGTTGCTCATAAGCCGTTTAGCAACCGTGTCTACTGGGTGGAAGACCAAAAGCTCGGCAACACCTGGTCGCGAACGTCGGTCAGCTACCACCATGTCCATCGAGGCATTAAATTCCTCACCAGATGCACCTGAGCCAAGGACACGCGCCGTGCCCGACTCTTTACTCTTGCCGGAAAGTGAAGGGGACATTGATGAGAAAAGAGAAGGATGACGGGCAGGCTTTTCAATCCAAAGAAAAGCTGAGCAAGGCTGCTCAAAATTTCCACTGGATATACATACAGGAGTTATGTAACTCAATCTCTCACCCATTTTCGTAAGCCATGGTGTTTTTATGCTATAAGACGTTCAGCTCGCTGGTCAAGCGATGGAGCTATTTCTGCGCCAATGACGATGTTGTGGACACGCAAGCGACACGACCCAACCTTGACACTGGACAATTGTCTTGAGCTCAGAATTTCCATTGCGCAGCCAAGTTTAATGGCAGAGGAATCCGAGGCTGGTATATACCGCAACAGTCAAGGTCAGAGTGCTCTACCAACTCTGACAAGGAGCTCGTAATAATAATAGAAATCGATCAGAGCAAGGAAGTCGGTGTACGCATTCCAGTGGCCTTTTTTTTCCCACCATGACCGTACGACCCCGGCCGGGGTCACTTCCAAAGCACTACCGCCCGTTATCCTGGATGTTGCAAGCAAGATAGACGGGTGAAGAGAGCCATGAAAAGGGCATCGAAATTCCGCTCCGAACGACTACGAGCAGAAATGGCGCATCGTACTCTCATCCTCGGAAATGGTGGACAGAAATAGTGGACATGACGTCGACTGCCTAATGGGACGATCCGCTTATCAGGATTGCCCCGAATGGACCGAGTATTTCAAAACATTCATCCCCCCCTCTCAGTCCGAATCTGCACGAATCCACAACAACATGGCGCGCACATCTGCGCTTCATGCACGCTCCCAGCAGGACGCCCTCGACACCATTCGTGACCAGTTCGCCTTATCCGAGGATATCCTTGTAGACCTTACCAAGACTTTCCTCCGTGAGGCCGCCCAGGGACTAGCGCGCTATGGTCGGTCCATGGCCATGATGTACGTCCTTGCCATCGCTCTGTCGATCAAACTGACTTTGACAAATCTTAGTCCGACATTCGTCAAGGAGGTCCCAGACGGTTCCGAGACTGGGTATATCTCAATCATTTTGCAACAGTATGGCATGCTCACCCACTCCAATAGCACCTTCCTGGCCCTCGACCTGGGCGGCACCAACCTGTAGGTTAATGGTCATACTTCTCACCAGTCCGGTTGTATCACACCCAGTCCAGTCGTGTTTGCGAGGTGACACTGCATGGTGATAAGACGTTCTCCCTTCGCCAGCAAAAATACAAGGTCTCCGAGACCTTAAAGACAGGAGAGGTGACCACTCTCTTTGGTACGCACTCCTAGCGCTCTCTATCACAACTCGTAACGACTCGCCTCAAGATTACCTCGCCGACTCCGTCGACACTTTCCTCACCGACAGCGGCTCACCTTCCAATGCAATCCCACCGTCGCTGGCTCCCGACGCATCCCACGACACATTCTTTCAAGATAGCTCCACTCACTCATACATTCCCCTTGCCCTCACATTTTCCTTCCCCGTGGAGCAAACTGCTCTTGACTCGGGCACCCTCCTGACCTGGACAAAGGGTTTCGCAGCCAAGAATGCCGTAGGAAAGGATGTCGTCAAGCTCCTTCAGGATGCCTTTGACAAGAAACATATTCATGTTAGATGTGTCGCACTCGTGAACGATGTTAGTACTAGACCATGGTCGACCTTTTTTGGATCCGGCCTTGTCCGCTTATATATAGTTTGGACTGACATGACCACGCTTTCAGACTGTTGGTGCTCTCTTATCACGGGCCTACGCATCAGGAGGCTGCATCCTTGGCGCTATATTCGGTACCGGGACGAATGGCGCGTATGTGGAAGATGTTGCTAATATTACAAAGCTTGGAAATGGGCCAGCCGCTACAGAAGGCGGTCAAATGATTGTTAACACCGAATGGGGAGGTTTCAATAACACGGTATGTCCTTCCACTTTGTTGATGGAAATTGTTTATGTTATGATCTGCTCGATTCATCAGCGGTCGGCGCTCCCGACGACACCATATGATAACAAGCTCGATCGTGAATCTATCAATCCCGGCTTCCAAGCATTCGAGAAATTTATCTCCGGAATGTATCTGGGAGAAGTCGCACGGAATGTCATTCTGAGTCTCATAGATGCCTGCCCCAGATCGCTGCTCTTTGGAGGACATTCTACCCCATCCCTTAACAAACAATGGGGGCTTGATACAGCGTTGTTGAGCGAAGTTGAGGAAGCGTGGCAGGGAATCGGAAGATTCGCTCCGTATCAAACAAGTAGCGCGGCAGTTTCCGACGGAGAAAGATTGAGCCGCACGCGGGACGTCATCGTCCAACGTCTTGGTTTCGCGAATGCCTCCGACGTCTCCCTAGCGGATGCCGATGTTGTCCGGCAAATATTCGAGCTAGTGGCTACACGGGCGGCGCACATGAGCGCATGTGCCGTAGCTGCGATCTTGGTGCAGACTGGCCGTGCTTACCTTGCGGGGAGCGAGGCGCCCTCTAGTCCCTTACGAGATGAGGGACAGAGAATCGGAGTCGGTGTTGACGGGAGGTGCGTCCAACCTTTTCTGGCTTGACTGACGGTGAACGTATTATAATGACCTAGTCTGGTCGAGTTCTATCCTTGCTTCCAGTCAATGATGCGAGAAACGTTGTGTGCCTTGGTGGGCTCCGAGGTCGAGAGCCGCGTAGACATTGGTATGGCCAAGGATGGCAGCGGCGCTGGAGGTAAGCGGTCCAAGCCTGCATTCCATCAGACTCACTGCTGAGCGCTCAACCCGGATCATCATCCGCTCCATCGCCTCTAGCGGCCCTGTGTGCACTGGTGGCACAGAAGCAGAGCATAGCCAAACAGGTACACGTAGGCGCGTACACCCACGACCCGACAAACGGACCACCCCAGATCAGATCGGTAGAAAGTTACGCCTACTTGACCTCGTTGGTGTGATGTCATACTGTCAGAAACGAACAACTAGAATCAAGAATGGACACGTGCAGCGTGTCGAGTAGAGTGTGCCGTGTATGTGTGTGTGTATATTTCGTCCCCCACGGCCGTGTATATCATATTTCAATTCAATTTTTGTATCCGCTCGGATCAGTTCGTAGAAGCCCCGTGACCCATCGTCGAATAAATTGAACGATGACATCGGACGTCGTTATCAACATTGAAACGTCGCGTCGAGGCACGCGTCGGAAGGTCTGATGGTGGCATGATAGTATGATAAATATGACCCTTCCGTATCAAATCGTCGGAACCCCTTAGCTTTGTCCTCGTAGTCTTGGTTGTGTTGTCTCCCTCCTTCACTGAATCGACTCACGATGGACGGCCAGACTTGCGACGTCGCGTTTTCATGCCCAACTTCGAGTTGGTTCGAGATAAGATTTGACCATGGGAATGTAGCCTCAGGGAAACCCTTCGGCATACGTAACATCCCGTAAACGTGTGCACGTCATTGGCCACGCTGTTTCCATGTTTCCCTCCGTTTGATCACGCGGGGATCACCATCACGTCAACGTCATCACCTGTTACAAGCAGCCTAGTCGCCGCAACAAAACCCTACGAATGAGCCACGAAAAAAGAAAGTAGTAACTCTGGAGCATATCAGATGTAAGATGTATGGATATTATACTGCCGATCGTATCGTACATGTCGTACATGTCTTTGGTGTCAAACTTCGTGTAGGATCCGAGTCCGTGGGCATGCGGCCATATGGCGCGGCAATGAGGAGAGTGGAAGATGAACATGCGGTCACACGCAAGCGTCGTCGTCGTCTGCTTCATCTATATGTCAAAAGCGAGAGCATACGAAACGAACGGTGCTAGGCAAGGTTCGAAATGCTCCGTGCAGAGCACAAGTAACGATACAATAGTGCATATATGGCGGAGGAGATGATGCGTATGTCGGTCAGGCGCGAAATTATGGGCATGAGAGCTACCATAGATACCTCAGCGGAGGAGCGTAATATAGCTGGATGAATCGGTTCAAGTGAGTGCTTTATCCAAGTCCATGCAACTCACTGACAATGATGCATGCGACAAGTATGAAGGTGACTCGATGCTGAATTGCCGTGAGCGGCTCAGTAGCCGTAAGACGCTCGGGCGGTGGCCGCACCGCCATTGGCCCCACCCTTGGCAGCCATATTCACGCTCATGCTGACAGGCTGTCCATTAGGCACAACGCCATTCACCCCATTCGATGGTACGACGCCAGGACCCACGGTTGTCCCGCCTGGCCCGATGACGGAATTGCCAACAAGCGATGAGAGTCGGGAAATTTCTTCCCGCGAAGACACAA
Organism: Leccinellum rugosiceps; assembly: GCA_038089755.1. Taxonomy (NCBI): domain Eukaryota; kingdom Fungi; phylum Basidiomycota; class Agaricomycetes; order Boletales; family Boletaceae; genus Leccinellum; species Leccinellum rugosiceps. The sequence continues at coordinate 14,346 of JBBPLL010000135.1, read as the reverse complement.
GCGCGGACGTGAGTCGCTCGTTTTCCGTGGTGAGATACTCGACCTTAGCCTGGAGAGAAGCTAGCCATGCTTTCTTCCGCTGACGACATTTTAATGCAGCTGAAGGAGTGTTGGAACGGTGGGTGATTAAATGTTTACAAATACGGACCTTGTCTGTTACGTTCCAAAAAGTTTCTACGCTTTTCTTCCTCGGTCTCCGGTTTTTTCTGATGCTTGGACTTAGTACTGCCTGTTGGGGATTGGTGGTGGTGAGGTTGGAGGAGGTCGTTCTCGTTCTCATCCTCATCCTCCTCCTCCTCCTCCTCTGAATCTCTATCCCTGCCAGTGCTGGTGCTGTTCACAGTGCTTGCACGAGTGCGTTTCGTCGGTGCGGTCGGGGGTGCTGCGGACCTTGTAGTGGGGGGAGGACTGCCTGTGTCGTAAGACTTGCGTTTGGTCCCTCTGCGGCCATTGGCAGGCACTGGTGCAGCGCCGTTGGCACGTGCCTGGGCTTCCTCACGTTTCGTGAGTTCTTGGTGGGCTTGCGATAGCAAATAAAGGCCATTCGCGGCGGTGCTTGTAGCATTATTGGCGCTGATGTAAGCTGCATCATTATCCTGATTCGCTGTGACTGAGGTAGACAGATGCGAGCTCGTGGCGGGAGCATGTGTGGCGGCTGTATATTGGTTGGAGGAGTTGTTTAGTACGCCATTTATCGCCGAGAGTGTGTTGGGAGTGATGGTTGCATTCGCAGAGTTGGAGTTGTTGTTCATGAGAGCGAGAAACGCTGCAGTATTGGGGGAGGGTGGAGGAAAGGAGACTGGCCCGCCGACGAGGGGGGTTAAACCAGTTCCTGGGGTGAGACCTGTGCGAGGAGTTAGGCCGGTACGGGGAGTCAGACCAGTACGAAACGAGGCAGGGTCAAATGGTAGATGCGGGGCGGTGTCGGAGCCCTGCTGGGGGCCGGCGAGCATAGCGGGAGAGAGCGGGCCGGCGCGGAGGGAATTGGCAAGGGAGGTGGAAAATTGCCAAGTGTAGCTATGGTCGGAGGGGGAGGCGATGGCGGCGACGGGAGGGAGGACGGTGCGTGGGGAGGAACGACCTGCATCGTTCTTCGGGTGGGATATGGAGGATGCCGAGGGAGGTCTATCTAGTTGTGAAGCACGGGAAGAATGATTTGAGGCGGGACTGGCGGAGTCGCGGCGGGATGCAGAAGTGTGGCGGATATGGGAGGGACGGGAAAAGGACTGCTCGAAGGGGTTGGGTTCGAGATCAAAGTCAGAGCGGGTCTGCCGGATAGAGTGCCGGTGAGGGTGCAGCTGTTCGGCCGAGGGGGACTCGCCGTTCTTGGAGGGAGTGGAAGGCATCTCAAGTTGAACCAAGTCGGCGATGACGATACAACGACGTAGTGGGAACGAATATGACGGGTTATGACGACGGTGACGCACACACTGCTTGGCGACACAGCCTGCTGTCGGACACACATTCAGTTCAGCTCGGACTCGCTCGGGATCGCAGGTACTTGCGTTTCAGTCGATTTTCTCTTCCTCTCGAATGCGAGTGAGCACGACAATCGTGCCCGTCCTTGCTGGCCCGTGCGCAATCGCTTTGTTTTTCCGAGTAGAGGGTTGCGAGAACGAATGACGACGTCTGACGTAGTCGTGTTATATTCGACTTCAAGCGGAGTTCAAATACCCTTTAAACGGACCTTCTTTTCCTATCACAGATCTGATATTGATCTGATGCACGTCATACCTCCCCTCCTTCCCTTCCACGCTCCTTATATTGCCCCACACCTCCCCGTCTCTCTTTCTCTCTCCAGACCAATCCCCGCATCGCTCCACTGCACACAACCTACCCTGTCGTATGCTACTTAACCTGCTTAGCTCATGACATAATTCATTTGTGTGACCCTCGCGACATCACGCCTCACGACCACCCCATGGCAAGGTAACCTAATACGGATACGCCGCCATACCCTCTTCCGGCCCAGTAATGCCTTCCCTCGCCGCACACTCATTCAGATATTCCACCAATACCTCCCGATACATCTTGCGCCCTTTGTAGATCGCGACGTCATCTGGCCAACTACGGATCGCGCTTGCCAGTCGCCCTGCCACGCCCCGTTCCCGTGCGAGCTCCTCCACCTTGAATAGATATGTACGTATCCCGAAGATAATTGCCCCTGTTCGTGGGAGTCGCCGCAGTGTTTGTCGCTCGCTCCGCAGGCGAAGTGTGGCCGGCGCGAGATACTCCGTTGGCTCAGCGCTGTGCCCGTGCCCATTGACAAAATCATCCTCAGGTCCGTTCGTTGACTCTGACCACCCTAACTCCTCCGGATCAACGTCCACTGTTCTCATCTCTTCTTCCCTGTCAGAACTTGGTTCCACCGTCGCTTGGCTGGGCTTGACGACCTGAATAAAATAATTATTCCGTACCACAGGTTTATCTAGAGCCAGGCGTCTGAAGAACCGCTCCATGCTCGTCTCGAGTTTTTCCTTGACTAAGAAACAGCATGTAAACAAACAAACTTGGAAGGAGTGTAACAACCGCGCACACTGGGGTACATTCCCTGACGTATGAATCTCATCGAGCGGCATGCCGATTTTGTCGTTCAGCCGCCAGAACCCTAGATTACGTCGAATGGACGGTATCAGTAATGCCTCCTTGATAGTGTGTGGCTTACCCACTAACCTGCGGTGCATATTGACCCAGCCTGGAAATAGTACTTCCCGTCCGATCCTATGCCGCGCGAGAGTCAGCAAGCACCGCGACAAATAGGAGTTGCCACGCGGAATCAGAGCGGTCACTCGCCAGTAAACTAGTGTACTCACCTTCTATCATGATGGCAATATCTTCTTGTACCCTGACGCCGTTTTCACCAACACGTCAAAATATGCCACGAGTGATCACGCACAGTCCAGTAACAATCTTCATCGCCTCTTCCCCCATCTGCACACCTTGAAGAGTGTCCAATATGCTCAGATCAAATTTGGCGCCAGTCTCGTTGACCTCGATGCTACAAATCGGCAGATTTCCGTCCCACGAAAGCGAAACCCCGCCAACAGAAGGAATGGACGAGGACGAGGACGAGATCCGCGCAACGCGGAACGACTTCGGATACCGTCGGCAAAGATATTCTGCAAGCTCATACACCAATTCTTTTGCTATGTAGGGATCATAGAGACAACCCATTCGAAACGGAGATGGATATTACATACCAGCTTCTGCTCCTCCCGACACCTTGGCGACGCCATCTTCCCGTAAAGGTAAAACCTGTACGACATTCCGTCCGCGGGTTTGGAGTCTAAAGCTACGGACGCGCTGGAAGACCGGGTAGGTGGAGTCTAGCTCAATCCATTCACTCCAAGGCATCGTGCGAATGCCCATCGTCACACTGTCAGTCCACGGTTAGACTACTTCTTCTCGAACCCCAGTATGAGTCACAACTCACTGATATTCACCCCAGCGAAACGGACGATATAGAGCAGGCTTAACATCTTTGAGTTCGAACGTACAAGGGGTAATGTCTGGATAGTCAAAGCGCTGAGGAATCCACTCTGGATTAAGACAACCTCGTGAGTATTGATCCTGACGCTGTGATAATCAGTTTAACCTCCGTGCTCACGGCCTTTGTTGGCTTTGGTGGCATCCGACTCGAAGGGTGCGTTTTGAGGGGACTTGGAACTTGCCCCGACCCACACCCGCTTTAAAACCTTGAGGACTACCAATAGTAAGATAGTGTGGAGTATGGTGTGGAGCATTATTCGGAACATTGACACAGCTACGTCATTGGAGCTGGACGGAGCAGCCTCTTGCCCGATACTGCCAGTGTGGAGCCCAACAGCGGATATTAGTTTCTGGAAACAATCCTCCAACACCATTGAAGAGTCCGAGGGACGAAAAGCCTTGGGTGGGAAGAGAACTGCGATTGAATCGGTTATTCATAGCAACGAGATAAGGCCTGAGCAAAAGTGACATCTGACCACCGGCATGCCAGGTGTGGATTATCTCCAAGACTGCATCTCTCCGAGTCACTTGTCTAGCGGCGAGCTCTGTGTATATGTACTGGCATACGGCCCACCAGAGTCTCTCAGTCGAGTGGTGGGAACTTGAGCTTATCAAAAGGGTTAACGATTATTTTCAAGTCATGTAAAAATAATCCTAACAAATATTTGTGAATCGGTAGTTCCCGGGTACTACTCCTTCCCATTTCTCCTGGACTTGCAATTCCGAGCCGCATCCGTACGAGCGATTCAGTTAAGTTTCTGTTGCACCGAGCTTACACCTTCCCGCCAGGTCATGGCCTCCAGAGCAGCCGTCGCCGCAGTTGTGAGTTTATCGCTCCCTCTTGAACCATCCGTTAAATCTCACGCAAACAGGATTTTACTCGGGTGTATACGACACTCGGACTCGGGAAAGGTAAACATGTTCATAGCATAATTTTTGTTGGTGCCTCATCGTGCCATTGACAGAGACAATTGCTGCCCTCCAGGCGTTCCGCAAGCGGCACGCTGATGCTCAACGCATCCACGCTCAATATGCCTCTCAACCAACTACCGTCGACTTTGCTCACTATCGTTCCGTGCTAAGAAATACTGCGATCATCGACGAAGCTGAGAGGATATTGAAGGACTTCAAGCCTGTTACCTACGATGTCGGTGCGCACATCAAGGCCATTGAGACGTTCGAGGCCAAGGCGGTCAGTCGTCCCCTTTCCACTGGCTATATGTTATCTGACGTTCTATGTGCCGTAGGTCGAGAAAGCCAACGAGACCGCACAAAAAATTGATGTCGAGTTGAAAGACCTTCAAGCTACTCTCGCCAACATCGAGGAAGCACGTCCATTCGAGGACTTGACTGTGAGTTTCCTTAATTATCCATCAACTCCTCTTTTGAAACCCATTTTGCAGGTGTCTGACTTTGAAGATTCCCACCCACGGCTGGCCGAAACTGTTGACACCATGGTGCAGAAAGGGAAGTTCAGTGTGCCAGGTGAGCCAGGAATCAACGTATGTCAAACACAGCTAAACTTTGTCTAGGCTACAAAGAGAAGTTCGGCGACCTCTCCCTTGTGTAGACCGTTATGTATATCCCTCCAATAGAGTTCATTTGGTTTCCGAGTCAACCAGAGGATGCTTTGAAGTGGACTTGAATGGATGCCTCTAAGCGTTGTTCTTGCTCGCTTACTAATAAGCAAGGGCCATGGCTTGGACCTCGATCACCATTCTTCCAAGCTAGGCAAAATAATAAAAGTATATTACGCAAAAATGGTCGCTCAAAGCGTTGTCACTGTTCGCACATTCCAGACTCTTTTTTTTTTTGAATTGTAGTTAGTGCCATACACTCACCACATTTTCCCACTCGCCCGCGGTGACAGGAGTCCAAACAAAGCAAATTTCCAAATGGGGTATGCACACGCGGCGGAAGCCAATTTTCCTCCTTTTCCATTCTGTTGCCGGGATAGCGGCCACGCTTTAAGTAACCCACGCCTGCTCATCACACTTGCGCTGTGTTCTCCCATTGTTCTCCCCTCACAACACTGCGTATATAATGGCTTCCCGTCCTCCATCGCCTTCCAGAGTGGAGGCTGCTACAAGCATGGGTTACTTCTCTGTGCCATTCGAACGATTTCTCCGCGATGATATCTCAGACTGGGCCGGAGCGTTTACCTTGCTAGGTCAGTAGAACGAGCCACCTCGCCACATCACTTATGAACGCATTCCCACAGATACTATGGAGACATATTTCGATTCCCGCCTGGATTTACTTCAGAGGCAGATCCAGAAGCACGGTGACAGACTTAAGATAAAAGCTGAAGAAGCTTTAAAGAAGCGTGCGCATACTGGCGATGTGCTAGCCGAGAATCTCGAACGTGAAGTCAAGAACTTCAAGCTAAAGGTACGTTCCGACTCGCAGGCTTTTGCACCGGTCAATCTCACTCGTATGTCTGTCAGGTTTCCGCGCGCATGCAATCACTGGTGGCGTCCTGGCATTCCGCGAAAGTGGTTCGAACGCGCGAAAAGTTCTCGTTCTTGCTTGGCGTGATGTCACTTTTGGTCTCAGCCCTTATGTTTGGGATGGCCCCAGAGTATATTTCTCTCTTGAATCACCGCTGGGGGTGCTGATGACACGCGTTTCAGGTGGGTTCATGTTGCGTACACCATTCAGGGGCTATATATGCTCCCTCTTCGCTTCTATAACTACAAGAAGCGTCATTGGCATTACTTTCTCTTCGACCTCTGTTACTACGTTACGATCCTCAACTTCATCTATATCTGGCTCCTTCCATCCAATACTGCGCTCTTTATGGCTTGTTATTGCCTTTCGCATGGTTCCGTTGCGAGTGCGGTCATCACCTGGAGAAACAGTCTTGTGTTCCACGACTTCCAGAAAGTGACGTCGTTGTTCATTCACATTTATCCTCCGTTCACGTTCACTGTAATACGGTCGGTCGTCATCATAACACATTCCAAAACTTGGTTGTGACTTTCGCATAGGCATTTCTACCCCGGGGCAGAGCAGCGCTTCCCCGCACTGGCGGCGTTACCTAAACTAAACCCCGCTCACGCGCTGTTCATCAGCAGTGCTATTTGTAGGCTAATACACTAGATTTCTGACGTATTTTTTCTGACTTTCGCTTAACAGATCTTATCTGGCAACTGCTGTACTTGAAGGTGACTATTATTATCCGAACTTGCTGTGACCCACGCACTAAATCGCGATGGTCTAGTTTGTTTATGTAGACCGACGCACCAAGATTGCGTCTGGGCAACGGACTACGTCATTAACGTACCTTCTCAACGACAAGCGTAGCGTAATTGGCCGCGCACTTGAGAGAACTGCTCCTGAAAAGCGCGAAGCACGTTTCATGATTGGCCAATTCGGCAAGTGTCCTTGCCGTTTTCGTACACTTACACTAATGCGGCATATTGCAGTGTATGGTATCCTGATGGAACTGCCCGCGGTGTACCTGCTTTACGACAGTCCCTGGTGGAGCGCCGCTTTCATGTTGTTAATATTTACTGTGAGTGTGTGGAATGGCGGAGGGTTCTACATCGAAGTCTTTGGGCGCAAGTATGTACAGCCTATCATTCGCCCCACACTTTACGTACTGATCAATGCAGATTTGAACGGGAGTTGGAGGCCTTGCGCAAGGAGCTGGCAGAGCGCAGCCCTCCGCTGACAGACGTCGAATCACTCAACAATACACCTTTTATAGACACCAAGGCATTGCCCGCTCTCGATGAACTGATTGAAGCCGATAGCAACACTTTAGAAGACAAGAAGGATCACTAATTGGTAACCTTCGGTGACTAGCCACATCAGGCTAAATCAAGACCTTTAATGATGCTTTATGATAACACTCTTGCATTTAGTACACTGTAATACCCTTCATGTGAAATAATTCTATGTCCCTATTAGTAGTTATTGTCAGCCATATCATGTCACGCACCTTTACTGTGCTATGTCTAGAGGTATAGCTGTGAAACTCTCCCGATGTATCCCACTCTTAACCCATCCCATGAAAATACATCCTTCACCTAGAAGACGTACTTTGGCTTCTTGGTAGTGTGAAATATTTTGTTTCACTTCGAAATATGTACACGTTTTCGAAGGATAAATAGAAGCCTGTGCATCGCCGCCCAGGAGCGGCAGGGATTCACAATAAAGCTTGAGCATCGACGCTTTTGCGAGTTGCGGTCTACCCGATGTATGCGACAAGGCTAGGACCGGGTATATGCCAAACCTACCTGAACCTGATCTTGAAGCGGTGTTTCGGAGGGACGCCTCGTTTAAGACCACTTATCAATATCTCGTGCGGAACGGACGAATCTGCAAACCAGCACAGTGCTAATGAAGGTCATATTTAATGATAAAAAAAGTCGAGATGAGCGTTGAGAAACGACCGTTACATTCATTGAAGGACCGGGCATTCCCGAAAGGGGCGACGGAGAGCTTGGAGAATTCGAATGGAACTTGCGTAAAAACGACCTCAGGCTGATGGACGCGGAAAGGGGGGGGCAGGGCTAATGTTATCTCAGCCTCCGTCGGACGCTGTCGAAGCTCAGAAGAGAACTTGCCTGAAACACCCGACAAGCGTCCCCAAAAGGCTCTTTCGCAGTCGGTCTTTACGTCCTGCTGCAGGCATTCGGGCACTTCCCCGATGATGATCTTAGAAATGTAGATCGGATGGAGGAACGTGGATCCGAGGGAACCCTGGATCCCGAGAACGTTCCACCGCGCGATCTTATCGCTACAAGACATGCACAACGTTGGCGGCGAGTCGGCCCTCCCTGGCTTCGTTCGCAGCACTCCTAACAAGGCATAATTATCGCGACCCCTGGAAGCAACGCCTTGCGGCAAAGGTTCGAACACAGAAGACTCCTTTAATTTGGCCATCTGCTCGTCTTGATAGGACGCGAGGAAACGCATCGATGCATCGCCACCTTGATTATTCCAAGCAGTATGTGCGAGACGAAATATCAGTATCATTCCTCGGAGCACGAGGGTCCGGAAGGGTCTTACAGGGCGGTGTGGATATGTACATAATTACTCGTATGCCATGCTTGAGGCTGAACATCCCATCGCGGTCCCTGGTGAGCCATTGAGACTGCCCGCCTCGGACGAAGTATCGACTGATTTCTTCGAGAAACCAGCGGCGTGCGGAACGGCGCGCGAGGACTTCTGCGTGCGAGTCGTGCAGAGCTTCTCCTTGCTCTGGCAAGCGATCCCTCGGGAGACACTTGCATCCCGTGGCGAGGGCAATGATCTGTGGTACAAGATCTGGATCGTCGGAGGAATACAGCACGAGGGCTGCTAGGATGATGTAGGTGCCGTCGCTTGGTTTGTGGTCGAGCGAACGATACTTTGCGAGTATCTTTTCGACAAGGAAGTCCGAGTCTGGCGCCGCGTGATTGTATTGAACCATTCCGCATTCTCACGGTACTCCCTTCTCCACGTTTCATATCCCCGTTCTACAGAGACCGATTTTTACAAGTCCCGGGAACCATACATGAGGAGCTGGAGTTGAGTCGGTGGGTTGAAACATTGTCATAACCGCCCATCACTAATAAGGTTAAAGCCATTTGGCGGAATCATCGTTGAGGGACCCTCAACGTCAACACTTTATGTGATTCATTGAAGTGGAGCTCAGAGTATGACACACTCCCGTGCACAAGGTTAGCCTACTAGGGTGATTCCGGAACTAATGGATGTCAAAGTTATCAGCCTCTCACCTCAATGATTTGACGTCATAGCGCCAACATGTGCCTAATATAATCAATTTCGAGAAAGCGAGATAGTCCCCACAAAGTCCCCAGACAGTTCTGTACTGCCCCATACCCTGCGGAGCTGTGACGGGCGAAGTTGCCACAGCAGGTAATGGATAGATACAGAAGCGTAAACCGTCCCGTACCTGCCGCAGGACGGCTTCTTTAGCAGGGTGGCAGGCCGTGCGAGACCCGCATCCCCGCATCGCCTTTTCACACCCAGATATTAATCGTTCCCGAAGATATCCAATGCCACAGGAGTTCGTAGTAAGCATGAATAATATTGCATGCGTAAGAAGGAACGACTGATTTCCTCGGTTTGTCTGCCGAGGTTGGGCTTTCGCCCGAGGGGTAGGAAGACTACATTGATACACTGGTCATAAAGTTAAGTTGTACAGCAGTTAACGTGAGAGTGATAAACCTGGATCATATCGGATGGTCGAAGTGGTGGGTCCAGGGTAGAACGTGAAAAATGATAAGTGATCATACACGGCGGAACTAGAGGGCCAAACAACTATTGAGTGCTCATCTTCAGATGCCACATTCCGATTGACAGCTCTTCCAGATGTTGCATCTCAATTCGATCCCAACGAATCGGTATCACATTTGCCTGTGAATAGAAGCTGGGTTAGGGATGTTCCATAACCGAAGAGAAGACACAAACCTGAAGGTAATGTGAAACGGCACGGCCCACCCGTCTGGCAAGTGACTGTATGTCAACGTAACCACCGTAACCACCATAACCGTCAATTGGAATCTCATAATTGAGCGGGGGATAACCAGGCCACTACGAAAGGAAGTGAGAGTTTGCGATGATGCGTGTCAAGAGGAAACCCACCCTCAGATTTACGTAGATCTTCCCTCTCGAATCCACGCCAAGGTCCTGCAATGTATACGTATCTGAATCAGCCAGTCGGACATTTGCCTGTGCCTCCCCGACTGTGACGCCCGCTGTGAAGGCGCCCTTTCGCTTGAATTTTATGACACGTCCGAATCCCCTGCGAGTGGGGTCCATGTACCCGCTATACGACAAGGATGAGGAACGACGGGGTCGAGGGATTGCCATGGGTTGGACATAAGGTGAATATGTGCCGAGAGATCCGCGGCGTTTTGTGTAGTATGAGTCAGGATAGTCGTAGTCATCATCTGGGGTTCGTATCATGTGAGCACATCATCTAGACGATAGATAGGTGTCGTACAGAGACGGGGACTGCTGCGGTTGCTGGCAGCATACATCGAGTAAGCCGGTTGAGAATAGGCTGCCGAAGGATAGACGTCATGATAGGACGGTGAGAGCGGAATGCCAGTTGAGGTATAGGTCAAGGATGGTCGCCGAGACCGCGGAGTGCTATAGTACGGGTCGTAGTAGGACATTCTTGCGGGAGGGATCAAAGAGTATGTGAGCGAAGGGGGACGAACGTGACATGAGATCCATTTTTATACAAAAGCGCCATTCTTCCAACGGCATAGCGGCTGGCCAAACTGCCTCGAGGAGACATCGAGGTCAATTGCTAGAGGAGGAAGGTGGGACGGGTCGTGAGAGGAGACGTAACCAAACTGAGTCGGGCAATTTGAAACCTGGTCGATCACGATTCACTGCGGCAGGGCGCTGGCTTTCTGGTAGATCATGAGCGTGAACGATGCGGAGCACCGCACGGGACAAATCTTACCGATGTGGACGGGGAAATCTGATGGAGCGGTAGATAAAATCAAGGCCCATCCGAAGGAGGAGAACGCACTCGATTTCTTCCTGGTATCATCACTCAAAAAGAAGGCGCTGTTAGGGGTGCGGCCGGTGTCAGATTGAACAGCCTCGAGGCGCACACGTGTGTCGTCACGTTAGCAGCTCGAGTTGGTCACTCGCAGTTATCTTCCTCCACCTTTCACCGCCTCCCATTGATGGCCGTGGTGCTTGAATGGAGCCCGCCGCATTCCACACCTGTGGCAGCTGACGTGGAGGCTGAGACAAGCTGTATTCCATCTAGTAACCACCCAGTAGGCTAGTACTCAGGCTAGCCGCTGGAGTGACGTTGAGGGCGCTTTGTGGGCGGCAGAAAGGAATAAACTTGAACCGAGGCAGATTTTGGAGTGCGATTCGGCAAGTGGCCAACTTGGCTATCGAGGAGTGTGCCGGCATTGAGGCTGGCACTGGCAAAGACAAACACCGCCAGCCGCTCTATCAATCTTGGCTTGCTTGAACGAGCATATCTGGCCCTAGACTCACAGTCTTGCGTGTCCTTTCAGGTACACTCGCGGGGAATCGCGAAACCAATTGTGAGCGGGGCAGCTAGAATTCCGCCGAAGGCACAGGTGCCAGTGATAAACCGACGACCCAGCTGCTTCTGCGAGGACAGCTCTACTCTGCATCGTGACACGGTTTTTCTATTCTTTCAGCCCGGTCTCGGCGTCTCACACGAAAATCGGACGGTAATACTGGCGTGTCCAGCCTTCCAATACTTTATAGCCACCGTGAACCAGCGAGCAGACCTAGGAGAAACTGGTAAGAACCATTTAAGATTAGCCAAGTGCGAGGCTCGACTCACAGTAACATTATTGACTCGGTGACCTTATTCCTTGCAGACCGCTCTTCTTCTTTTTTCGAGTTCCTAACACGTTGTCATTCGATCGAAGGCAGATTTTCGGGTAACCGTATCCCGACTGCGGATGGTATTCCTTCGCGCACCGTCGGCACTTCAGGCATTCTGTGAACAACGAAAACCTATCCTTGGGTGCGAAGGCGTGACTATAACTTGTCGTTCCTCCCATAACCATGGATATACTTCCTATCGAGTTCGATAGTAGGAGACGTCCGCGAGGCTCGTTTTCCAGCTAGTTTCAAGCCCTCGGACCATGATCTCGGTCAAATGCTATGCTGCTACATTAGGAGTCCCAGGGTGTTCAACAATGGGGAGAATGAATATCTACAGATGCCTACACGAGTGTACAGAAACTATCATCGTACAATCTGTTTGAGCAAACACGAATGAGAGAAAGATAATAAATCCAAGGCAATTAATGTCTCACCAACTATGCATGAATAGCCATATCGATGCAATGCAAGTGGATGGGTATAGTTCGTGATATATAAAATAATCGGCGCTGCGATCCACGATTGGTCAGGTATCTGACACAACATTGAGTTGGAGCGCTCTGGCGTTATGCGGTGCATCTACTCACAACCGTCCGCGGCCTCTAGAAATCCCACTTTCGAGCAACCCAGCATGTCGAATATTGCATCCCAATCCAGAGGAAAATTGACTGGAGAGCTGATGGCGGATGATATTGTCCGTGGGGGTACGAGCTCGGCAATTTGGAGTATTGGTGACATTTCTGGCTGAAACTGCGGAATCACGCGTGGTGACGTGTTTATCCAAAGTCCCGGTCGCATGCCAAAGCATGTGCTACTGCGGGGAGAGCGAGGTCCCGCAGGCTTCCGTCTGCGCACATGGCGAGGGAACGGGTTTGCGACGCATTCGACGCCTATTCGGGGTGAGTGCATGTGCGACACGGGAGATGAGGGTGGTGATGTCATGCTGGAATCCGACGATTCAGTGGACATGATTGACCGTAGGGTGGACCCTCTACTAAGATTCGGTGTTCGAATAGTCCACGACCAGATATCTCGGTGCTCGTTTGAGGATGAGTCCGAAGAAACCGACAACCAGCTACAGGGACGAAGCCCCCTTACTCGGTGTGATCTTCTGTGGATAAGCATTGAGAGGGGATGGGAGTCGTCCATGTCAAGTGTGTACGACGAAAGGCTAGCCAAACCAAGTGTGAGGGTGCTTTAACAGTCGCCCGGATGTATGGAAGATACTTGAATGGGCTGGGTGCACGGCATGGATTCATACCGATGAATAAAAGGGAATTCCATGGGGAACCTATGCGTTGAATTCCCGGACTTGGCAAAACTGAGTCAAGTGAGACATGGGCGCTGCTCCGCTCTGTTACCTCAGCACCGGTGCAAGATCACTTTGATGGACAGATGTATTATTACTCATCAATCAGGCCGGCAGTGTGCCTGTAAGCATTCATAATACTTGCCCAGTTTCCACCTCTGCCTCCACGATGACTCTCCGGGTTCAAGATGTTCACATGCTGACTGAACGGTGACGAACGCAACATGACACAAATCCTAACAACTTTTCAGCCCACGCTGACATGTTTCGAGATGTTTTTGATGCAAGATAGCCACGAAACCCCGAAGAGCTACTCCAAACTCTGTTTTGACATAACCACGTTGAACGTTGATCACACTGGTGCACCCCTTGTCATCGCGCCTCCCTATTCCCGGTTTTGGAACCAAAGCCGCGGTCTGTTCCAGGTCGGTAAAGAAGTTAGATGCTGGGGACGGCTTGAAATGCGCCTTATGGCTCATCTCGACTCACCACTGTACTAGTAAGTTTCCCCTCGCAGACCGTATGGTGGTTTCGGATCATATGCATTCCATGACGCGTACTATGCAATCATCCTGGGTTCACACACTCTCGACTACTATACGAGCGTACAGCACCAAGGCTCATACACCACACTTACTCAGAATGTAGCAAAAGCTTAAATGTACCCTCACCACAGATACGGGTCGAACGTAGATAATGGCCATTGGTTTCGGCACTTCAATGCCCGGCGTGGGTGACAATCCCTGACTCTATCGATACTGAAATCAGCGTCCGGTCTTTACTCAAGAGCACGAGTCCTTCTATCCATGTGAAAAAATTCTGAGAAGTGTCATTTACGTTCATGGGAACTAAAACTGACGGTCGTACTCTGATAGTAATCATGTGATGACATTAATCGTACAAGGAACGCTACCTAGCCTAGGGTGGGGCCAGTGACAGAAACCTGGCTCACAGCATCAAGAACTGACCATACGCACTCCATAGCTGCACGCTATCAAGTATGGGGTAAGCGGGCGAAACTATTTGAAGCTCAAGTGAAACCATACTACACTAATCATCCTCACTGAGTTTCATCAGGAAATTGGTGAAGTGATGATATGTCTAGATATTGATGATATACCTAGATATACCCTTGAAAATTTCCACTGAGCAAAATTTCAACTATCTGGCTGTTATCTACATGTAAAATACATCAA
>JBBPLL010000134.1:0-59505 GCA_038089755.1 Leccinellum rugosiceps | reverse complement strand
CCGTCATCGTCGTACCACTGCGTCGTCGTGATGCGTTCGTTTTGGTGGTGGTGGCGATGGTGCAGTTACGTAGTCGTCATCATCGCGTCGTGGCACGCCATTACGCCAGTTGACGGGTTATGGTGCCACATTGCGTCGTGCCATCGTTTGTCGTCGTCGTCATTGCAGCGTCGGCATTTCAAATTGATGTGTGCGTCATCGTTGTTGGAGTTGGCGCACGCGCGCGGGGAGGCACATGCGAGGATGGGGGCAAGGACAGCCTGGACAGGACGGGACGACAGAGGGCACACGCACGAGGACGAGGAATGGGGAGGGCGAGCGCGTCCGAGCGTGCATGCGGCAGTCACCGCGCGTTCTCGACAGAATGAGAATGCACAATGGTCGCAGCACGACGCCGAGGTGTGGAAGTGGAGGGGCGAGACGGGCAGGCTGTATTAAAGTTGTACGGTAGCATACTTGATACTAACTTTAACCCGAGGTACAGTTCTAAGGAACTGCCGTAGAGGACTTCACGTCTGGCGAGTGCCGCTCAGACCCAGGACGTGGAGATGGAGGTTGGAGGGCGAAGCGCTCAACCCTAGAACCACCAGTGAAGACTGGTCGGGTCTTCCGTATGCAAGGCTGCAGTACGTGGCGCACAGACTGGTATCACACCAGAGATGAATAACCGAAGAGGTATATTCAAAGGAGGGTATCGTAATGAATAGCTACAGGAGTAGTAGCTAAGTCCTCCTTCTGGTGTGGAAGGGGAAAAGAACTCCTTAGTGTGTTGTAGACACCGTGGAGGTAAGAGGGAACTCCTTAAGGGTTAAGCCCTTAAGGTCAGGTCTTATATACGTACTACTATGTTTGTACGTATTGTGGTATGGAATATTCTAGAGAGGATCACATGACTCTATAGAATGTTCCATGAGGTTTAAGTAAGGTATTCTAGCCAATAGCATAAAGTACTCTTATCTATGATCAGTCAGCATCAGTCATCCGATCTGTCAGCTGCTCTGTCATCAACCTCTATCATCCAATAGGATGTGTGTGTTTTATCTACCAATCAGAGATGGTAGATAAGAGGAAAGACCTATCAATCTAGAACGAGTCTAGATTGATTATGTAATGCTTATCTCTGCAGTGTAGTCAGAGATAGCGTACACGTGACAGAAGGTTCGTACTAGAACATCATGTGATATTCTAGACTACTTATGTAAGTGAAAGACATGTGACACGGTCCATCCAGACACGTGACCAAGTCTAGAGTGATCCGGTATATAGATGAGTTACATCTAACCGGTCTACTTAATTATAAGGGATAAGTGTAATTGACCCTTATAATTCCAACAGGCTGGTGGCGAGCGCGGGGGCAGGGCAGGCGCCGTGACCGTGTGAATGTGCGCTCGCTGCTGCGCACATGCACACTGGGCAGCGCAGGTCCGCCACAGGAGGGTCGGGACGCGCTCTGGGAGCGCTTGCAGAGCGCTGCAAGCAACGCTAGAGAGATGCTGTGCTAAAATTAGATTAATTTCGGGAGATGCCGTCGGGATGGACCGACCTTTCGGGTCGCTTGTGACCATACAAGGAAGGGTACCTGTCAGGACCGTGGGAACGAAAAAAAGTGGTGCCTAAGGTGGGTTGGGCCCCATTAAGTAAGTAATTTGCGTTCAGAATGGGTCCGAGTTTCACCTTCCCGAGTCGGGATACGCTAGGAGCTTCATGAGAAGTGCAAGTCCACCAGGCTTCCGCAGTGTGGGTGAATTGGTAGGGTTCCATGTTTAAAAACCATGACTTCCGCGCAAGAAGGATCACAACAGCCTCTTTTCCCAAAGATGTCAAACCTGCAGCAACACTCAGACCAGCTGTGCGTACTATCCCTCCTAGATACTGTCACAGCGCCGATCTGATTTCCTCAGTGTCGACTGGCAGCATCATATGCAGTCACTTGCGAGCCTCCCCGCAGCAGCTGATCACTCACCTGTCTGTCAATTGGCAACTGAACAAGGCCACCAATGTGGTATAGCCCTCCCCACTGGGGACCATGCTCTCTTCGCTATGCACCTCCGCAATGAGCACAATCTCGGGGGTGATACCACAGAGTTGATGGCGTGCGGTTGGCCGGGCTGTCGCTCACGGCCCATTCAACGGCGGGCGATGGTATGCCACATTTTGTCCATCCACCTCCGATTGACAAGGTGGACATGCACCCTATGCGGCCGCACGTTTTCGAGGAAAGGTAAACACCCGTGTCAGTCTAATGGAGGTATATGAACAAAGGAGGGCAGGTAAAGCGGCGTGCAGTGGGTTGTTTGGACTCGTCGGTAACGTTTGTGTGGACTGTATACACATTGCCAACTAGATGTAGAACCGTGAAATGTTCAATGGAATGATCAGTGCATTCCCTATTCCCAAAACAAAACAAAATTGATCCTTATCGGTTATCGATTAACTCTGGTAGTGTGGAATCCGAGATCTTAGATCTGAGCACCGGACGGAACTTCCAGCCATCAGGTTCGTTGCTAACCAGGCCCCGAGTCGGTAACCATACCTGCCCAGGGTCCAGAAGTTCTTTCCCTTTCATCAGGAAATCAGTGTGGAGATGATATTCCCTGGTATTCCTCATGTCTTGTGACAACACAAATTAAACTGGCTAGAGTTGATATATTTTACATGTATATAACAGCCAGATAGTTGAAGATTTGCTCAGTTAAAAATTTCAAGGGTATATCTAGGTATATCATCAATATCTAGACATATCATCACTTCACCAATTTCCTGATGTTATCCCTGCTTTGCCGATTGTTTAGTCATGGTCACGCAACAACACTTGAATGCAGCAGCTGACCAGGATGGCGCTATCGCAGTGATCGCACACTGTTCTGCACAAGCATGCCCTTGACAGGCGCGTGGTTCTTGTCTCTTGGTCGGGTTTATCGTACAGACAGATGACACTAGACTATACTCTGAACACTTTTCATGGTATGTTCACGCTTCTTCGAAACAAGTTGAACAAGGCAGTGGTGTCCAAGTGGCGTTTGTCGGCCAACTTCTAGAAAGAGCCTGTCACGGACCTTCCTTCGTCGTCCGCAGCCTCATGCAGTAGGCGTGTACACTGGGGGTAGACTGGGTGGTCCATACGCATCCAGTGATGCGGCCGATTACTGGTACTCCTCGGAGAAATACACAGCCACAATGAATCGCGGATTCCAGCACCGACCACTGGCATGTGTTCCCTGGATGTCCTCCACGTTCCAATTATTCCCGAATACTGATCAAGCACGCCCCCGAGTCTATCTCAATGACGGCTCATCTACTGTGGCGTCCAAAACGGCTGGCAGGAATGGTGGACCGAGTACCTCGGGGCATTCGCACAGGAGGAGTTCCACCCCAGCTTAGCAATCCACAATGGGGCATAAATTGATATTTAAATAAATAAATAAACGATGGCTCCTTCATGTCCCCATGATCCCCTTTCTTATTTCTGAGATTCTTTTTTTTTTGCTAGTGGTCACTCTCCTCCGGTGGATCTGGCGATGCCACTGACACTTCCCGCTTGCGTTGTGCCTTGGGACCTTCACGAGGCCAAAGCTCCCATCATCTACAGAGAGTACCCCAACATTGTTTGTGGTCCTCTTTGGCGACAAAACCTTTGTCCCAAAACGTGTACATCTAAGACGGCCTTCAGCCTGAGTCCTACTTCATACAGGATTTAGGTGCTCTTGGATCGGGTTCGTGACGCGGGCGGATATCGACATCGATTGCGAGAGCACGAGTGAGCTTCATCGGGTATGCAGACCTGTGCAAGACCTAAAAATCTGCGCTGGGGAGGGGAACGTTCTAACACCGTTGAAGTCGCTTATGATCAAGATGGGCAGTGCACAGAATCACTCCTGTGATACGTGTTGATTGATACGGACAATCCGAATTCAATCATACCGTGCACAGCCATGGACGTACAATGACTTCGCCTACCCGGCGAATTGAGAATGTGCACGTGTCTAGGCCTAGGCGGACCCCCTCTGTATGGCATGCTGTAGAGATGTTAGCTGTTCGCTGTATCGTCGAGCAGCTCCAACTTTAGAAACTCAGATACCTCCCTCAAAAATGCATCGGTAAGTGCAAGGTAATTGAAACCTCAAGATGTCCAATGACGAGGCCGGTATGCTATCTCAGACGGTCCAGGTGCCACTGACATCATTACATATATGTGCCCGCAAATCTCGGATCTCATTGTCGGAAGGGGTAACTGGAAAGACAGGCCGTGTATCCGCATCAGGTCCCAGCCAAAATGATCGGTTTGTTAATTCCCGTTGCTGACATTTATTCTCGCATGGGATCGGTTAATCAGCGATAACGATGTGCTTCGTCCGGCGTCCTGGCGGAAATCGCACAGGTTCATTATGCTCTCCTCGTTTGCGCATACGGACCACGTCTTTCTCCGCTATCTACAGCAGAACCTCAAGACCTCAAGGAGTCGACCTGCAGAGAATTGTTCTGGAATGCGTTCGACGAGAGGAGGTGGGTAGCTGCATCCATATACATCCGTGCAACACCGAGATCTCGCAGGTTGATCGGGGCCAGGTGTTATGTAGGAAAGATCTGCCACCACGTTCAGGGAGATCATCGAAGGTGTTCCGACCGATTCGGAAGAGCATGCGTGTTGCTTATATATTGTTCCGATCATTCCAAACCCCGCTCAGTGGCTATGCGGAGAAGTACCGGCCAATCCCGTGGAGGACTTGTATATTTGTTTCTGCGAGCGAAGAGCGTGAAGCTGATGACAGCTGGGTTTCAATTCGCGCTGCAGAAACCTCTCCAGAACTGATCTGCTGACGAAGTGTATTTACGTAATACAAATTCTACCGTGACATGTGGGCCTTGCCACATGAAATGCACCAGACGTTCTGGAGCGTTTTTCGTTCAAGACCATTCAAACCCCGCCGCAACGCTCCGAACAACGAAGCATATTTTTGCTTCCGAGACTGCACGCGTCACGGCGGCATGTGGCATAGTAGCTTCTCTCCTTCTCTCCACCTCTCCTGCACAACCATCGATCGTCCTTTGTCTCTTCACACCACTGAAATGTCATCACTCTGAAGCCCGGAACCTCGGTGGATGTTTCTTCGGACAGTTGATATGCCTCCAACGAAACCGGTCCACCCCCTTTGGCGCCACTTTACTACAGAATTCGATCTCTTTCCTCGAAGAATCTCGAACCATTCTTTGCTCGGTGACGACGAAGCGGTATAAGAACTTAGAAGCCCCAACACCACACACGTCCTTCCCACTTTCAGGTCCGTCATGGGCCGTTGTTCTCCCTCGACTCTCGAGCGCATATCAGTGTGAGACACCCATGATGTTATTATTACGCATCGTCGCCATCCTTGCTTGCACTGGGTGCATACTGCGCCGAGTGCGCCCACGAGGTCGACGGCATTCCTCTGAATCCTGATGCGACCTGTTTGAATGAGATTGGGGAAACCACGGGTCACGTACTGCCTGTGAGTCGATTTGTCTGGAGCTGTCGGCGATGACACTGAATCATCCTTTTTTTTTCCACGTCAAGATACCAGCCTCCAAATAGCGCAAGTATATATGACGTACGTATGGATCATTTGCAACTTATGTCGTGTCATTTTCTTCTCGACCAAGAACTGGTACTCATCAGATATCGTTCGTTGTTGACAGGAAAATGGTCGTTTATACTTGCAAATTGAGGGAGATGGGATTGCCTGCCCAGAGACTGTTGGTGTCGGGGAACCACCCAGTTGTCCCGAATGCACGGATTCAGCTGATGGGACCACGAAGCGCAGAGCATCCCCCCGTTAGCTTTCATGCTCCCATGTCTACATTCAGTACATCTGGGTTGCCATCTTGCCTGTGGCTACCAATCTCTCAATACATTTCTCGTCCCATTCCTGTCCCGGATGGGGCCGTCCATGGGACTGCACAGCACCAGCGCCTATTAGTCTAAGGTTTTCCCGGAAGATGCTGAGGAAGCCAAGCTTTCAAGGAGAGCCGGAGTCTGATAGGGACTACGTGGGGCTATAAGACTGATTGGTGGGTAGGTCGTGAGTACTTAGCAAAAGTAGACCCGAGCCGAAGGTTGCACGTTGGTGGAAGGTAAGCGCCAAGAGCACAGCCTAGTGCTTGTGCGTGGGTATCAAGGGTATCTACGACACACGCCAGTATAGGTTTCTTCCGCTGCTCAGCGCTCAGTGCCGATTGCCAACCCAATAGACTTTCCAAGAGACGCTTGAAGTAAAACAACTGGAGTGGTGAGCAACTTGACAAGATATTCGGTTGACGACATTGACCAGACACCGCTATCCAGGGAGAAGATCAACGGACCTCCAGTCACACCAAGGAGCAATGGCAATGTCTATCAAAGGTGATAAAGACGAGGCCACCAAATGCAGCATATTGATGGAGACCCAGAAACAAGCAAAGACACTGGCGGACCCTCCCCCCGCATAGTCACGGTTGACCAAAGGAACACAGACCTGATCAAAATCGATCATCCGGATGATGTGTTTTCGGCTGCGTTTCTGGCTGGCGGGAAGGAAGTCGTGAGCGGTGGCAGAACAGGAAAGATTCGACGATGGCGAGCTGAAGATGGGATAGAGGTAGGGATTCCAATGGATGCTGGAAGCTCTGTGTTCGGCCTCGCCGTATCGCGAGACGGGAAGTGGATTGTGGCTGGGACGAGGGGTGGTCAAGTTGTAGTGTGGAATTCGACGACCCTCGAAAAGACCAACGAGTTCAAAGCACACGATAGTTGCACGAATGTGGTGGACATCTCAGTCGATGGAACGAAAATCGTGACTGGGTTGGATGACAAGACGATCAATGTCTGGTCATTTCCTACAGTGGACGAACGACTTCTCGGGCCTTTGGAACATGACAACGAATTGACTGCGGTAAGGTTCTCTCCGGACGGAAAATTCATCGCAACTGCCACTTGGGAACGCGAGTCCGTTCGAATCTATGACAGTCTCGACGGAACCCTCCTCGCAGACTTTCCAATCCGAGTTAATTCATATTACAACGGATCCCTTTCCTGGACGGGCGATGGAAGGCAACTCTTTGCCCTGTCTCGCAAGGGCAACATCCACTGTTTCGACGTTTCCTCGAGGACGATGCTCTCGCAATGGTCTATTCACAGCAATGACGATCCAAGGTACATCACACTGGCATGCAACGACGCATGCGCAGCAGTCTCTGCCAACTTCGTCAGTCTCACTCTGGGACACTATAACACATCAACAAATTGGACCGGACATTGACCATTCCCATAATGTCTGGTCCATGGCTATCTCGGAAAACTACGATTTGGTTGCCGCGGGTTGGAAGACGACCACGTCCGCAATTTGCATGGTGTTCTGCCACCGTCATACCTCATGGATGTGAGTATGTGTTGTGACATGATGTTGTTATGTTATCTACATCCACTGTCCTGACGTCCAAGTTACACCAGAAAAAACTTGTTGAACATCAATCGGACAGCAATGTTGACTTACTCGAGGTAGGAGTTCGTTCCTATCCCTGTTCGAAATATGTAATGATCTTAAGGTACAGGTTGAGCTCCCGCCCACAGCGCTTGAGGCTAATGATCAGTTCAACTATGAAGAGGTTCGTGAATAGTTCATTCCGACTTTACTTCCATTTTGACGTCGCGGAAGGCTCCCTCATCGGCCTCGTCTGTTCATCATCGGGATCAAGTGCCACCACTTCTCTCTTTGACGCGTTCTCAAGGCCGCCTTACGACTTCCACCCCAGAGATACATTCGAACACTACAGAGACACACTCAGAGAAGCATGAAAATACTGTATCGCCGTCGCTATTCCTTCGGATATTAGGAAGATGGAAGAAGACCATCAGAGAACCTGCAGTCCATGAGCCTCGTCACCTTACCGGCATTCAATCTACAGCAGAGAATACGAATGCTCCGAAGAGAGCATTTTCGACAATGGCCGAAGGTCGCAGTCAATCCGTGAGCGCTCCTCGAAAGGCTAATAGACGTGCTTCATCTAAACCATCATCTTAGCGAACGGTCAGAAGGGTTGTGGAGAAGGTAAGTGTTCAGGGTTGTCCATTGGGCCCTCACATTCCCTCGTTGATATTTCATTGCAGCGGAAGAAGTCAAAGGCTAGGCCTCGTGTAGATGGAGACCGCGACCGCGGCACTAACACTGGAGGTCGTCCTCCGAATCCAGGGCCATCGAGAGACGTAGCTCGTCCGTCAGATGTACACGAAAGCCACGATCGTGATACTAGCACTGGACGTCCTGCGCATCCGAAACCATTGAGCGAGGTAGGTTGTCCGTCCGACACAGATCACATCGTAGGCACTCATGTCGTGTCAGGCAAAAGAGGAAAAAGATGTAGTTCAACCCTCGACTTCTGGGATTCACTTGATCGTGCGTGCGCTTTCTTTGAGCATACATTGCGAGACTTACTAGCCATCATCAGCGAGGATCTGAAAACGCTACCCTTGCTATCCGAGTCATGTTTCCCACATGGTTGTGTTGCTACTCGTCAGGGATGGAAGAGGAGTGATACTATAGGTATACTATGCGACGTCTTTATTTACTGTGCTATATTGCGTATATGTAGTCAATAATTGTGTCCTTGCGCCTTCTTGCAGGGCCAGCGGCGGTGCGATAAATCTAGGAGGTCGTTCGGGAGATGGTGAAAATAGTCTGTGCCGTGGGTCTGTCGCGCATTTGTGTAGGACAGCCGGAATAAGTATGAAATCATGGACAGACGCAACTACCAACAACTTTCCTAACTCAGACAACATTCACCGGTCGCTAATACACATTCCATGGGCACAGAATATATTTCTACGCATCCAAGATATCACAATCCAAACTCTCGCAAGCTGCTCCTGTTAGAAAGCCTTCGTTTAATGATGGTATGCGACGATGAAAAATAAAGATACATACAGTATTCTCTGTGTACATCGCTTGCTATAGTCATTAGACGAGTTTGAAGCGCCAAAATTGGTCCACATATTTTGGGCCTGAGTAGTTTCCAAATACAGCCTGGATCCTGATGAACACGAGTCTAGAAAAGGACGATGTTCGAGGTCGGACAGTGAATACGGAGATAATTCTTGTCATAGCCATCTGGGATGAACTGGAATTAACTGCATTTGTCAATCAGCGAATGGTGTGTGGAGATCGGTACCAAATAGCCCACTTGTCAGTATATTTGCAGTCTCCGTAGATGTTGCCAACACCGCGAGCTGTGACCGGTAAAACCCGTGGTCCCTGTCCCGATACTGAACCCGAACCCGGAGTAGACACATGGCGAGCTTACCCGCGGGTCTCGCATAGCAGTGACGGTGGTCAAGTCTTTAGCCTCGTTCATCCGCCCTCGTGAACCATCGTCGCTGTCACCCATCCCTGCCATCACCTTCGCTTACCCTTTCGCCCACCCTATTCTTGTGCCTGGAGGTAACGAGCACTGCAGTGAGCTTCCTTCACTGACACCCCGTAACGTTGACTGATGAATAAGTATAGACTGCCTCCGTGCAGATTTATTTTGGATTTTGGATACCATAGGATGAAAATACCTTGGGCTTATAAACATGGACGCTTAGATTTGGCCGTTCGCATGCGCGAGAACTGGAAAACCCCACCTCCGCAGATTCCTGCACTGTTGCGATTGTAAATTCAGCAGTAAAGTGGACTCGAATATTTCATGCTCCACTGACTTGCGCTGCCAGGTGCGTCTACTAGAGGACTCGACTGCCATACTATTCAGGTTCAGCTCTTCGTTTGCCCCCGACCCCTCTCAAACCCCTCTATCGTCATCATTCAGTTGGTGGCAGGGAAGTCGGCCGGTGTAGTGCGAGAAATTCAGAAGGTCGGGACAGAAAATCCGGAAAGCGGTGAGGATGAATATCGATCATCAGGCCCTGCGAGTAGAGTGAGGTAGAGCTCAGGTACCTGAGCAACCACTTTGCTGAATGCCTGGAGATATGACTAGACGAATCCGAAACAATTCAGTACGATAACTCAAAGAAAGTCAAAAGACCAGCGAGATCGAACCAGAACAAATTGACAGCACAAATCCGAACCGACAACATCACGTCCCTGCAGCTTTGGGGGACCTGCGAGGAATGTGTACACTTCAGCAGTCGTGAGATGGAGTACAGCGAATCCACTTACAGCATAACAAGTTTGTTCCACCGATCAGAATTTGGAGAATCACTGTCAAAAGCACTACGTGCTGGCTTGTTTACTCGTTAAAAATGGGAACTCATTGACGCCCGTAAGATCGCACCATTGTTCAAAGGGCCCGGCGAGTGCAGGGGTCTCCAAACCGATCCGGGGGGTTGTCTGAGGGAAAAATTCACCTTCACATATTAAGGTGAATGGGTTGATGTTCCGCGATATCATTGACTAGCTGAAAGTAACGGTTAATCGAGGTACACGAGGCTTGTTTGGAGTGTCCCGTACGATCGCCTTTATGATTGAGCTGCTGTGCCTCCTCGAAAGAAGGTCAAAATGGGTTCGCATATGCAGAGAACGCCGATGTGAGACGATGTGAGTTAAGCGGGTCCTCGAGCTCGTTGGTGGACATGCTGGTCTCGTCGGATAACCATCTGGATTGAGAGGGACCAATGCCACGTCCTACATCAAAATGGACTTGTTGTATACTGCCCAAAAGCCCACTGAGGAACTGAAAAAGACGTCGTCAGACTGGGTTCTCATGACCGTTCAGCATAGCTACTAGGCTGAGCGACATGAGACCCATTATTCTTCGGGCCAGTTTGGGCACTTCGGTGGGCTGTCAGGAAATTAACAGGTCCATCTTGATGTACGAAGAGGCCGCCCGTTTCACTCCGGATGGCCATCCTGACGAGCCAGCGTGGAAGGTGCAATGGGAGAAGTGAATGGATTTCTCGGCAAAAATATTCTGGCCCCCTAAAATATGCCACCAAATCTTATGTAATACGGAAATTTCCGACCGAGATTAGCCACGAATCGGAATCGCTTCAATTCTAATGCTTTTCCGACTCGAAGATGCGTCCAAACAAAAATTTCCGACCGATGGTATTCTCCAGCTTCCTCGCCATCAGTTAGCAGTGCTTCCTACCGCCGCGGTATGCGCCCCACAGATCCAGCTCCAACAAGTAACCACCAACCTTGAATATACCGACCTCAGTTCTGATTCTCTGCCGCCAATATCTACTCAGCGTTCACCTACTCTTCACAGAATTCTACACCCTGAATGGCTCGCTTTCCCTCATCATTCCACTGTGCGGAGGCTACTCCAATGTGCCACACTACTCCAACACACGACGCGCAGAGCTCGCGGACGCGCTCAAGTTAACATTTGTCAGTACTCGCAGGCGCCAGATACCTCACGACCTAGGACACCAACCGACGCTCACATACTATGCGGGCTGGCATCACGCCGAGTGCGCTGCGGTACGTGATCTCAAATTTTCGTTTTCGTCTACCCGCGCGACTGGGACACCGCTTGAAAGGCGCGTGTTTGCAACGTGCGTTTCGTATAGTGCTGCTAACTTGCTTTTGTAATGTCTGGGACGTCGTCCGGCGCAAACTTCCAAGCCAGCCTGCGTGGTCTGATGCACTGCGGCTGTTCGAAGCAACTTGGCAGCTGGTACTTAGCGTACGACGAGGGGAGGTCATCGATATGCTACAAGAATGAGTAAACAAACTATGTCTAGCTTGTACGTACGCGGTCTATTTCTGCACCGAGACAATTGTCCTCCGGTATCGGTAATTGAAACACCATGACGGGTTGATTTGGTGAAGTTTTTATTTTACTTATCACGCTGAAGGAATGGGCAAGGCTGCGGGGGTGGGGTAGATGGATTACACATGGTGTCGATTTTGAGTTTGATGAAAGACACGATAATTGCTCGAAAGCTCGAGGTGTTCATTTGGATGTCGGAACCGAGTATAGGAATCACTGTATCATATCTGGCCTTTTACCCTCGAGATCGAGATAAGCATCAGCCGATTTCATGTCCTGCTAGAAGCTACAGATAAATGGCAAGTATGAGTATGATGACGCGTGGCCGTAGAGGATGAGGTCTGACCATGTTTGGAATCCCATTCGAGATCGGGTAGGAATGCTTGCAGTTGGGGCATATCATCGCGCCTTCAATGACATGGATCTGCACGTCGCGTGTATTTGAATGTGATAAGTGTTGAAAAAAAAAGGAGGATTACCTCGAGTAGGACGTGATGCAACTTTTGCAAGAGGTCGTTGTCTGCTATCTCTGGAAGCTCGGGAGGCAAGGATGCATCTCCAACCTAAGAAATTGATGTTTCTTTCTTCAGAATGCGATTACGGGATATAAAGATTCGAACACTGGCCAGGGTGGCAGCGTCGACGAGTGCACGCCATTCGAGTCTCGGGATGAAATTTCTGACGAAATCAGGGTTGAAATCTTGTTCGCATAACTCGATCCGAACGTCTTGAAACAGCAGCGGAAAGTTGTTGGAAGTGCAGCCCTTGGCGTGGCAGGCAAGCAAGTTGTGTGTGATCAATCGGACCATGATCGAGTCGAGAGGGAAGAGGAAGCGTACGTAAGCTGAGCCGATAATCCGAGTCGGTGACGCTTACAATGCGGCCTCTATTCAAGTTAACGCATCACCTTCGACACCCAGGAAAGACTTGACGTACTACAGAGAGTCACTCCGCCTCGATGGGTGCGATGTGCTCGAGATACGGACGCCAACGCTCACACTCAGGTCCGAACTAGGTTGGGTCGAATGCGTACTGGGCAAAACGCGGTGCGCGTATCCTTTTACTTTGCTCAAGCACTTCTAACGCCTTCCGTGTTTCATGCAGTGTAGTAGCCAGCATCGATGCAAAGATGGTCAAACCATCGTCAGATCGGCCGTTCAAAGGTACCATATTTCACCCACAGCCTTGAGCCGGTCCGTAGGCCGGAGAAACCGAGAAAAGGCTGAGGGGGTTCTCATACTTTTAAAAGCCTGTAAGTTGGCTGAACTGGAGCCTTATCTTTACACCTGAGGCCCAGCCGGAAACACTCAGCAGATAGGACAGGTATTCGAGTGGAGGTTCCAGTATGTTTGTCGTTCACTGTTCGGTCAGTTTCCAGTTTGTTGCAAGAACATTTTCGGTTCCGCCCTGGAAAGCGCAAACAATTCTGCCTTGCGTGAAGTTCGACCGCTCAAATTTCAATAATCGCAAAACGGAAGGTGGATGGTTCGGACCTTCAGTACCTCTTTCGAAATTCAGCATGGTGCATTTGCTTACTTAATAGGGCCTTACGCAAGCGCCCGTCTCTCTGAATGATCATCAAGGTCGTATCTCTCAGTTATGCTCTACTCATTAGCAAATACCTATCATGACCAAGATCGCAGAAGACAAACCTGTGGAAGCAACAGTGAGCCTTTTCCCTCACTTAGTAACTAATGTGTTGACCAGGAGACTCGGCCCCTCAGGGAGTGCTAGGCTTCACCATCCCAGGGGAGGGGGTGAGGTTCCGACTGAAGGCTCGTGAAAGTAGGCATGTCATTTATTCACGTCCTGAGCAAGAGCCTTTGGTTGGGCACTTCTTGGGCCCAGCGTACGATGACCAAATCTTCGTGTTGCTCCGTGGCAAGAACGAGAATGAGGGGATGTATGCCATCAAGAGTTGGACCTGTGGCAAGGTAATCTACTCGCGCACGGCAAAAGAGCCCTACGTTAGTAACATTTACGGAGACGGCGAATATGCTGACAAGTAGGCTATTCTGCGCTGATCGGCACACAGTGGTATATTTACTGATTGACGGACGCAGCTGGTTCCAATTTCCTCCGGATGAGTTTGACCAGAACTCTTTCCGCATTTACTGTCCGGCGTCGAACACCGTCCTTTTCTCTCGTACCACTCAGGATCCGCAGTTTGGAGACTTCTCGGGTGGCAAGTATGCGGATCAATTGTGGCACTTTGAACGTGTCTAGGACTATAGTGAACAGCAAGCAAGGCAGATAAATAAGTACGTACTCTTATTTTCACCGTCTCAGACGAACATCAAACAAGCGCTTTCTGACAGTAGTAATCTGCAGGAATTTGACTTGTGATAGTATCGCTGATGTATGTACGATCAATGCGTTCTGAACTTCTGTGCTAGTACCCTTGGATGCGGAATATAAATGTGAACAGCGAGGACCGGTGAATACTATAAATGTTGTCGGATTTAGAAGAGGATCTCGCAGATTACTCTGCGGTTCCAAACTTCCATCTGCTCTCTAACAACCCTGCTTAACGACCAGATATTGTCCGTCATGCACATACTAGGTTGGGGGCCTGCGATCAGCCGAGGCACAGCGCAGGATTTAGTCTGCGCTACAATTAGCTCATACATTTGGGCCCGTGAAGTTTCCAAAGCCAAGATCCTGATGAGTACGAGAAAAAGGGACTGTGTTCGACGCCAGACAGCAAACGCAAAAAAAGTTCCTGTCATACTTCTCTGATTATCACCTCGGCGACTTCAAGTTGTTGTTCACTACGACCCTAGGAGACACCTTCAAAGCGCCACATTTGGTCTACATAATTGGTGCTCGTGAGGTTTCCAAAGCCAGGTTGCTCATAACTACGAGAGCAAAGGACAGTGTTCGATCTCTGACAGTAAGAAATCGGTCCGAGGCCTTGTTATCCTTATCCGGAATGAACTCTAACCAGCTCCGTTCGAATCAGCGAATATACCACTGTACATCTATCGGTGCTAGATAGCTTAGTTATCAGCATATTTGCTGCCTCCGTAAATCTTGTTAACATAATGCTTCTCTGTAATGCATCAGAAAAGATCCTTGCCACGGTATCAACTCTTGATAGCATGCATTCCCGCCTTCTCGTGCTTGCTATAGGGCAATACGAAGACTTGGTCATCGTACTTGGGGCCAAGGAAGTGCCCGATCAAAGGCTCTTCTTCTCTAGGTGAACAAATGACGTGCCTACTTTCACGAGCCTTCAGTCGGAACCTCACCCCTTCGCTGAAATGGCGAAATTGAGATATCATATCACTGGGGTGCCCAGTCTCTTGGTCAACACTATAGTCACTAGATGATGAAAATGCTTATTATTGTTTTCACAGGTTTGTCTCCTGCGTTCTTCGGTGGTGATGAGTGTAGCGAGTAGAGGATGCTTACGGATGATGGTGCGCCTATGACACATTGGGCGAGACGAGAAACGAAGGAAAGGATGATAGACGGCGGTCTCCAATAGCTTCTCCGACCTCGAGGCTGATAAGCCAAACATCCTATTCCGAATGCTGTTTTCCTGATCGGTTTATCATGGACCAGCGCCTTGGAGCTTGTAATATCGTCGTTTTAGTGAGGCGCAGAGTAATATAAACTTAGGGAAAGTACGACTCACTGTCGTGGAGCGGGCACAGCCTGAACTTCGGGCGAAGATAGGCTGAACACTATTTCTGAATAAAGAAGGCTAGTACAAGTATGATACCCCATCACGCAAAAGTACGACTCGGATGATAAAGCTTAGGAAACATACATCTTGATGCCATTTGATCATCTTGTTCTGGGCGCTGCATTGACCTCCAGCATATTACTCGGACGTCTGAGGTAGGTTGATTAGTCAATCGTAGCGTCATTTCAGTGGGGTGGAGGCTGCTAGCGAAATTACACCAGGAAGTCCCGAACAAAGATGGGCCAACCGGCGCTCGAATTGAACTGGAACCAGTCAATTCTATTCAGCGCAGCCGGGAAATCCGGGAGAGTTATTCGTGTTTGAGTGGAAGTCCTAATATGTTTGTCGTTCAAACGTTCACTGCTCAATCAGTTTCCACTGGCAGTTTGTTGCAGTTTTCGGTTGCGTCCTGGCAAGATCACACCACGGAAGATGCCGACGGTGACCTCTTAGGGGAGTGGAGCATAGTGCAAGAACACTGTATTCTAAATGAAAGCTGACCAGGCCATGCGAAATTCGAATGTTATAGTGATTACGCATCACCGGTTTTACGACAGTACCAACCGTTTCATATCAATGTACCGCAATGGCCTGTTCCAAACGTAGAATCAATCATTCAATGGGCGTGTTCGTATCTAGTTCGGGTCCGATTTAGCACCACAATCGGGGAGAAAGTACTTACTATGGCAAGGTCACCTAACCTTGACCTCTGACGTTACGCAGCGCCTTGTACGTACCTATCATGCGTTCAGCAGTACAAGTAGTCGGCAGTCTACGATGCAGTTCCCCAGTTTCGGAATGCCCGTTCACTTCTTTCCTCATTGTGAGTAATCGCGGTCCTCGTTGGCAAGGTCGTCTCTGACAGTTGCTGCCTTCCATCTTGCAAGACGTTCCACTGTACCAACACTAACCCTTCGAACTCAACATGGGTCCCTTCTATGCCTACGCTCGATCTGTCAGTTTCTTCGACTTTCGGGATTAGGATCACCACTGACATAGTATTCACCGACCAAGATTTTGGATGGTTACAACGGCATCATTTGGCGCTACATAATGACCTTCTCCAGTCGCGAAGATGCCGACGAGTGGTGGCGTATCATCTCCCGCCCTTCCAGCCCCACCGCTGGCATTTTCGAGCGTATTTCCCCTCAGTATTATACCTTCAAGCAGGCCAACGTAGCCGACTTCATCCTCGGACAGAATTTTACGGAGGGAAAGACGTTCCAGAACAAGATGTTCTTCACGTTGCTGAATGATAGGGATGGAAGGATTCAGAGCACATTTCCTCAGCAAGACATTACTGACCATGTCAGCGGCAACTGGCAAGTGCCTCCGAGCTTCTTGCTGAGACTTAGTACATAATTCATCGTTCCATGCATTAGGTTTTACATTCGCTCCAAGTCGGACCCCCATAGGTTTTGGTACTGTAGTGTCGGCGCCGGACATTGTCTTGTCTGTGGACAGCAGGACTGCAGGGACGTTCATGTATCCACTGAACGTCGCTCGCGATTCTGTATTTTGGCCCCCAACGTATCCGAGGACAACCAGAAGTTGATCCTGATCGGCGCTGACAACATCACGATCGCTCCTAGCAGGGAGTATTCCCTTCACATCACCGACAATAACAATTTGAAAGCCAAGAAATCATCCATCGTTCGGGACTTTGTCTTTAGCGACTTCAAGGACAGGTTCTCCGTTCAGGCAAAGATGCTTGACAATGGAACCGTCGTCGAGTACGTTGTGCCCGTGAATAAGGGCACTGGAGAGGCTTGGGAGTTGGCTGCTTGAATAAAGTGTAGTATGAATTGGTTCTGCAACGAGGTTTTGTACGATTACCACGGTGATACGTAGCAAGAAGCGGTGGAATGTGAAATGGAAATTGAACCTGTGTCTCCTCTACCAGATGGGCTAATTTGACTGTAGAAAGAACGACATTTAAGGCAAACACTTACAGGCAAAAACTGGCCGTCGGGTCGACGGCTGTAGACATATGTCATTAATTGATGGGGTAGTTGTTATCGCTCAACTGGTGTCTCACGATCTCAAGATAGATTCCTCGGATGTTTGGTACATTCGTTGGCATACTTACTGGTACAATTTCCCGTACGATTGTTTGTTTCCCCTTCTGGTGCCAGCGCGAATCACACACAACCTAAACATAACGAATGATTGCCCGAAATATCGAGGCTTTCATTTGCAATGTCGGAACCTATTGGGAGTGTCGGAATCGCTGAATCATATCTGGCCTTTTTAACCTCGGGATCGAGATAAGCATCAACCGATCTCATGTTCTGCCAAAAGCTACAGATAAAGGGGAAGGTATGATCACGCGGGGCCGTAGAGGATATGGTGCAAGGTCTGACCATGTTTGGGATCCCATTCGAGATCGGGTAGGAATGCTTGCAGTTAGGACATATCATTGCGCCTTCAACGACGTGGATCTGCACGTCGCGTGTATTCGAACGCGATAAGTGTTGAAAAAAAAAAAGAAGAGTACCTCGAGTAGGACGTGATGCAACTTTTGCAAGAGGTCGTCATCCGCCATCTCTGGAAGCTCGGGAGGCAGGGATGTATCTCCGACCTATGTCCATTATCAGAATGTGATTATGGGATATCAACATCCAAACACTGGCCAGAGCGGCAGCGTCGACGAGTGCACGCCATTCAAGTCTTGGGATGAAGTTTCTGACGAAATCTGGGTTGAACTCTTGTTCACGTAGCTCGATCTGGACGTCTTGAAACAGCAGCGGAAAGTTGTTGGACGTGCAGCCCTTGACGTGGCAAGCGAGCAAGTTGTGCGTGATCAACCGGACCATCGGGTTGAGAGGGAAGAGAGGGAGCGTACGTAAGCTGAACGATATCGATGACGCTTTTGTAATGCGACCTCCATCACCTTCGATACCCGAGAAAGACTTCACGTACGAAGCCCTAAGACAGTCACTCCGCCTCGATGGGCGCGATATGCTCGAAATACGGACGCCGACGCTTACGTTCGGGCCGGAATTGGGTTGGGTCGAATGCACGCTGGGAAAAACGCGGTGCGCGTATCCTTTCACTTTGCTCAAGCACTTCTGACACCTTCCGTATAGTGTAGTAGCCCATGTCGATGCAAAAATGGTCAAACCATCATCAGATCGGCCGTTCGAAGGTGTCATCACCATCCACTCTGAGATTTCACCCATGGCTTCGGTTGACTACGAAGTCGGTCGGTAGGCCTGTAGTCTCTTCGCCTTTTCTAAAATTTCTCACTCGTGTGTTCTCGTATCGTAGAGCATCAGAAGAAGAGGTGACGATGACACGGATGCTGGACAAAGTCCTGAGGCGGAGCGACGCGATCGACAAAGAATCGCTCTGCATAGTCGCCGCACAACGCGTGCGTGTTGCTTACCCAGTACATCCATTCGACTTTGCTACAGATACAGTTACAGGTTTGGCACCTCCGTCTCACGATCCATTGTCTTGCCGACGCAGGGAACATGCTTGACTGCGCTTGTCTCGCAGGCATCGTCGCCTTCAAGCACTTTCGTCGGCCAGAAGTCGAGGTTATCGGGGACGACATCACCGTGGTTCGTATACGTCTGTCTTCGTACTCGGTCAAGTAAACACGCACCTTGTGATCGCAGCACGCGCCAGAAGAACGTGCGCCCGTACCGCTCGCCATCCACCACACGCCGTTTAGCGTCACGTTTGCGTTCTTCCCCGACTCGACGACAGCGCGTCCAGTCGTGGACCCGTCGTTACTGGAGCAGCGGCTGAGCGCAGGGACGATGAGCGTCGCGCTTAATGCGCAGCGCGAGATATGTGTCTTGCACAAAGCGGGTGGCGTGCCGACGGCGCCCGACGAGATATTGAGGCTGTTGAACGTCGCAGTGGGCATCGCGAAGGACTTGGACAAGCTAGTCGAGGCGCGGTTGAGAGCGGATTGGGCGGAGCGTAAGGTCGAGGTACGCTGAATTCCAGAGTCCCAGAAAAGAGGTAGCCGATGTGGTGTCAGTGAAGGGAAGGTAGCATTGGCCACTTGACGAGAGCGTTCACTAAAGACTGTTGCATGGCATACTACTTTGTTTGTCACGAGCTATTATTTACATCGATATCAGTACCTTGGTATCATCTTCGCACCCTCGATGAGGGAGACGGTACGCGCGTTGGACTCGGAGGGGCTACCCATACTACCTCTCCAAGCGTTGGTGGAGACGAAGGACCCTTCTTATCAGCGAACGAGGACGATCTCACGGCCCAGTGAAATCGCGGACCCCTGGCACATGCATTCGCCGCCTCTTGAACGTGCGTCACCGGAGCCAATTGGACTAATATAAGAACGCAGTGACCAAGAGGCTCCCAGGCCACCTGCTCTTGTTTGTTCCTCCGGGACTCTTTTCCAAGGATGATCCGTTTCGTCGCTATCCTCACGTTCACGACAGTAGCCGTCTTTGCTAGTGCTACCGGACCTTCTTCGGATTGGAGAGACCATATCAAGAACGTCGTGGTGCTCGTCCAAGAGAATCGGTGAACGAGATGGGGGCTCTAGCGATTACATTCAACTCACCGCGACCTCAGCTCGTTTGACTCTTTCTTTGGCGATCTGTCCTACCGAGACGACATCGACAACATCCGTAATTTGCGAGGAAAATACTGCAATCCGGTATGTTTACACTTCTATCTCTGTTTACTGTCAGGTTTTGTTACGACAACAGGCCAACCTCACTGGGCCTGCGCAATGGATCTGCGCCGAACCCACCGGGGAAAACGTCTCCCCAGACGATCCGAATCACTCCCTCACCGGCATCAACTACCAGCTCTTCTCGACCTACCACCCAGACGAGTCGGGTCTGCCCGAAACCGTCGAGGCACAGGAACACATGCTTGGCTTCGTCGTCGAACACGAGGTCACGCACGGCACGCGCAACCTGGGCCGCGCGGCAGAGGTCATGAACTACCTACCCGAGGAGATGATACCCGTATACCGCACGCTTGCGGAGAACTATGTCTTATTCGACCGGTGGTTCTGCGACGTCCCTGGGCCGACGAACCCGAATCGGTAGGTGCCTTATCTGGGTTCTGCCTTCCTCCCTTTCCGGGCTTCAGTTTCAACATGATGATGAACTAACGTGATGGCTGGCGTGAGGAACGCAGCGCATACATGACCTCTGGCACGTCCTACGGGCACGGAAGGAACGACCACGGGTTCGATGTGTTTGCACTCCCCCAGCGTTCGATCTTCCAGCAGCTCGACGAGGCCAACATCAGTTGGGTTAACTACTACAACTCGAGCTTCAACCCGGATTCTGAGTTCTATGAGTGGACAAATACGAGCGGGAGATCCAAAACGCACGTGCGGCCGATCGGCGAGTTTTTTGCGGACGCCCAGGCGGGGAGGTTGCCCCAGTTCACGTGGATCAATCCCGAGGTGGGTTTTGGCGTCGAGTTGTTGTCTGATCAGGAGTTCGTTGCTCAAAGGCCGCATGACCAGTGCTGTGACTATGACTCGATGCATCCTCCAAGCCCCATCAACATGGGCGAGGCGTGGACGAAGAGCGTTTACGAAGCTCTGCGTAGCTCGCCTCAATGGGACAACATGTTGTTCCTGCTCACCTTTGACGAGCACGGCGTGGGTCACTTTCTTTCTCGATTTTCTTTTTGTCCCGTTGTCTTGTGTGTGGAGATTCAACCATGATCGCCTGCTGGGGCCACAGGGCTACGCGGACCACGTCCCGCCACCCGTGGGCGTGCCTCCGGGCGACGATCTTACTTACACAGAGCTGGCTCAAGACGGAAAGTACTATACGTTTTCGTTCGATCGACTGGGTCTCCGGTACGTCATTGTCGAACTCCCGTCCGCTCTATGCGTCTCTATCTCCAGTTCCAATTCTGATTCGGCGGATAGCGTACCCACCCTCGCCATCTCGCCCTGGGTTGAAAAGGGTGCGCTCGAGCGCGTCGGGAAGGATGGATCGATATACAGCCACTCGTCCCTCCCAGCGTTCATCTCCAAGGTTCGTCTTTTTTTTTTCTTGTTCCTCGCTGGATATCTCTCTGGGCATTCGATAATGGATTTGTTTTTCATTGCTCGTTGTTCTTTGCGTCGTTGTCTCAACTCATTCTGTCTTGTTCTTGTCCTCCTCGTACGTCACCAGTTGTGGAACCTCGACGATGGCATGCCGCTCACTCCCCGGGTCGCTTCGGCGGCGTCGTTTGAGCACCTCGTTACGGACGCGTTTCGGGCGGACACTCCGCTACACTTGCCCGATCCGTGGGGGTATGCGAGTGGGGAAGTAAAAGGCGTGGATCGACCGACCTCTTCGTTATTGGAGAATACCGATTACCTGGTTAACGTGCCGGATTGGGTAGATGCGTGACAGTTGGGAGTAGGGAATAGAAGTGGTTTCATCCACCTGGAAACATGGTACAGTTAGTGTTAACGTGATGACACACGAACGGGGCGCGGTGCCGGGGTCACTATGTGATGTATTATATGATATATCAGATTGTTCTATATGCGAACTCGCCGCAACCGACGGAGTCTAAGTCCTCTGTAACAGAACAAGTACAACATGCACCGTAAATTCTATTCCCAGTTTCCCGATCCCCATCTAACACTTTTCTAGACCGGACGACCGCCAAAGTTGCGTGGGCGCGGCCTACTAAAACGTCAACTCGCGTTGCCAGACGCGCGAATGAAGAAACGAACAGGGAGAGATTACATCGGTACGGTAACAGCGTTAAAAAGCTATTCTCGTCCGTCCGCCCGGTCAGTAAAACTGGGCATCAAACGTCGAGGTAGATCAACGACTCGAAATAGGTGAAATGGCCTGGACAGCGGGACGTACGCTCGCCTGATCTAGTACAGCACTCGAAGAGGACACGCCGCCCTGCCCTCCGCCACCGGAAGGACGGTCTTGCTCTTGGTGTATCGTGGGTTGGCTGGGCTGTTGACGCGTGTGCATCAGGAGAAAAGGAAGACGACACGGCGAGCTTACCCCAGCGATCAAGTTATTTCCTGCCACAACAGCACCCCCACCCCCACCCGGAGCCCCTGCGCCGTTACTGGTGCCGCTCCCTCCGACCCCACCGCTGCCTGCGGCGTGCCCGAGACTCGTGAGTCCCTCCTCCCTCGGTACGATGTCGATCAGAAAGTCGAATTGATCCGACTTGGTGAGCGCTTTGGCGATATCGGCGCGGGATAGGGTGCGGCGCTTGTTCGAGTCTGCGATGATGAACGCCCGTGATGTGATTTCGGAGATGAAGACTGCCGTGATTCGATCGTTTAGAGAGGATCTTCCAGGAAATTAGAGTAAAGGGGATAAAATGAAATAGCGCGTTGGTGAGCCAAGGAAGAGTGGAGAAGGGGGAAGGGAAGGGAATTGGAAAAGTGAAAACGAAGCCTCGAGACGCGTGCGAGCACTCGCGTTCGATAAGTTCGCAAACGAAGAAAAAAATGAATGTACGAGGTTGGACCCACTTTCGCAAGCTTTGCAGAACAAGATGGGAGCGTCCGCGGCTATCATCTACATATTTTGGTTGGGCGGTGCGGGGTGACGGTGACGGTGAGCAAAGAGACGTCGAGGGTGGTGGTGGTGGTGGTGATGTCCCAGGCGTAGCACAGCCATCTCAATGAACGGGGGGTTCGTTTACATGGCACACACGCACGCGCGGACGCACCTTGACGTCTGGATCGCTCTTCATGACTTTTTTGATCCTCGCGAGGGGTAGCGGAGGATGTCTGTAATCTGGCGTCTCTTGTTCAGCTGCATCGACCTGTCTTTGCCAAAAGGAGCGCAGGAAATCGTTGAGAGGCTCTCCGGACTGGACGTAGGGCGTCGTTGGTGACATTGCTGAATATCTTGTTCGTGAGAAAAGTGTAGTAAAGATTTGGAAACCCTAACCCTGTTCTAGGGTTACCTGTGAATGAACCGTGGAAATAACTTATGTAAACTATACAGTTTAAACGTCCCCTACTACTAATCACGAACTTGAACTGACAATACTGCGTGCTCCCATTCCTCCCTAGCATATTTTAACCTCAGTCTCTTAGGTTCATCATGAAGACTCCCACAGTGTGTCGCCTCGTGCGAAATCGAATAGTTCTTTACTGCCTGGCGTCCCCACATATTCGAGACTATCTGCTATATCGTGAATACTTCGAATCTTTGATATGGCTGAAGAATGCTCTCAAAATCCATTCCTCATACCCCTTTCAATGCGAGACCGTTTTCACAGGATCTGTAACATTAGCAGTACGCTAGCGGAGTCGGGGCCTTGGCGCTTGTGCGCCGTTACGATATGATAATGATAAACTCACGGCCTCTACACAGCGGGTTAATTTAACCTCTCTTGCAAGACTCGTCCGCTGCATGTCCCATCCATTGGTGCATGGATCTATTTTCAAGCTGCCAGGTATCTTCAAGAGTGTTCTGACTTGGGTTGTATCTTAATTCTGGGGCATTCTTTAGGTCATCCACCCGCTAACCAAGCTTCCGATGCAGGGTTGCGTACATGTGCTGTGTTTTCATTGAACAGGCTATGTTGATGCCGGTATTTGAGACCGTGTAACCCTTTACTATAAAGTCACACCACAGTGAGGCGGTACACGCTCATACAAGTCCACGGCCACCCCACGCTGCTGCGTTCATCATCCTCTTTCCTGTACTTTTTCAAGTAATGAACATCAGTCTACGTCAGGTCAAGACGGACGCATCCCAAACAATGCTCATCACCTCAACGGGCACCGTTCTCTTCATGTCCCATGTGACGCGCGATCCCTTTGGCTATCGATCGATGACGTCGATCACCTCCGTGGACGACCACGGGTCTATGACGGAAGTGGGGTTCATCAGGTGGAACGAGAACACGGGGGACCTGCCATACCTCTGTGTGGGCGCGTGTCTGATGGAAATGCACACGACGCAGGATGCTGAATGCTGGTAATCGTTTTCGATCTCGTCTGTTGGCCCGTTTGGTGCTCAACGAAAACTCTGTGACTCGTATACATAGCTCTACCGTGTTTCTGGGGAACGATGGACGAAGCTATCGGTGGAAGTTTGCCAACGACGCAGCCATCGTGAGTCTTTTTGGAATATTTGGAGTCCGAGTGTTCGGAAAACCCTGCTTTACAGCTTTTTGCAGATGGCGTTTCTCCTGCCCCGATCGCTATTACCTATGATGACCCCCGGTCCTCTGCGATGGACCAAAATCCTGAAGAAACGAGCGTGATTCTTTGCATTCAACCCACCGGTTTCCCTCACCTTCGCGAGATCGTCACGACATTTACCCTGACGCACGCTCACGGTTCCGAGTCAGGTCACGATCGAGGATCCCAAGTCACCTCTCACCATGGTCAGATCATTGGAATGCACTCTCCGTCTCTACTACAAAAACATGTTTAATATTTAGGAAATCTCGTTTCTGAGGAACGACCAATCCAACCTACCAAAGAGAGTCACTGGAGGTAGGTGCATTCTCATGCACTCCATCACATGATCAAACGTGCTAACCCCACTTTTCCGGAGTCGTGTACAACACGTGCCTCCCTCGCGCGTAGATAACCGGCAAGATAGCGCAGGGAGTCACGCGCACGTCCCTTGGCTGAGAGCGCGGTACGAGGTATCGTAATTCATATTCATCTGAACACGTGCGACCCGTCACAGGAACAGTCATGCCACGCGCTTTACCGTTGACCTGACAGGTCAGTTGTTGAAGAGGTCCAAATATCCGTCCGCATACGGAGGATTTGGAGATATCTGGAAATGCGATTGGATCAAGGATTCGAGGGCCATCGAGGTCGCTCCGTGTATATACGTTCAGTGAAATAACGTTGATCCATTCGTGATTTCACAGGTGGCTGTCAAGGTGATGAGGACGAACCTAACAGGAGGTCAGAACGAGACCAAGATCAAGGTACACAGTTGTCTCCTGCTAATACAACCATGTCCGTTAATTAACCATCGACCGTAGATAATTTGTCGGGAACTAAAGATTTGGGTGAAACTGGAACACGAGTGTGTGCTGCCTCTTTATGGCATTAGTTTCGACTTTGGTAGATTCCCGGCCATGGTCTGCCCTTGGTTGGAAGGAGGGACGTTGAGTCAATACCTCGAGCGTCACGAAGACCTTCCAGTGCATACTAGGCTGCAGTTGGTGAGTGACATTCTGGTTCTGCATGTGTCATGGGCTTACATGAGTGGTAAGCTGAGTGATATTGCGGACGGGCTCCACTACCGTAAGATGCATTATTTTATTGTGTTCGGATAGGCACTAATCGCGCAGCTTAGTCCATGGATGCGACATCGTCCACGGCGACTTGACAGGAGTAATGGCTTTCTTCGGCGTCTTATCCCTCTTATTCACTTCCTTTTGATAGTCGAACGTCCTCATCAAAGACAACGGCAAGGCTTGCCTGTCTGATTTCGGACTCTCGAGAATCTTGATGGACGCTACGGGCAGTTCCTACTATCTGACGTCGACCGTCATGGGAAGCGTACGCTGGGCCGCGCCAGAACTGTTCGAGATCGAAGAATATCATTCGAAAGAGCCCGTCGTGCCAAGCCCGCAGAGTGATGTGTATTCGTTCGGGTCAACTATGTTGCAGGTTCGTCTTGCCAAGTTTTTTATTTATATTTTGTCGTCATGTCGTGTCCTGAATGTCACGTCGACGCTTGGCAGGTGCTGACAGGCAAGGTGCCGTATCATTACTACAAGAACGACGCACAGGTTCTCGTTGCATTGTCTCGCGGCTTGAGACCTGTGCGTCCGAATGATTCACAGATCGATGAGGTTCATTGGAGATTTATGGAGCGGTGCTGGGCTCCTAGTGGTCATATCGTAAGCGCTGGTATGCAGAAGAGGCCAAGCAGACTTGGACAGAGCGTTCGGCCATCTATCGAGGATGTTGTCTATTTCTTGTCTGTTGCCAGGGCTCTGTTATAGTTGGGGTTAGGAAAAAGGATGGGAAGATCCGGGACGTTTGGTGCTTTGTTCTGTTCGTTGTGCAGATTGATGCTGTGGTGGGTCTCGGGACTAGTCTCCCCTAGGCAGACCCTATGTTGGGTAGGATCCTACTACTATTCGATCGATGGAACACGTTGGCACTCGAAGAGAAGTGAGACGCGCTTTTGTTCGTGACGCGTGACATGCGTGACATGTCGCGTCCAACCGGTCACGTGACAACTCATTTACGAAGCGCGCTACGGTGGTCACCATCTTTTCTTTCTTACCACAAGGAAACGCAATGAGTCGAAGGGGTAACAACGTACGGGGCCCGACGTCGGCCTTGACAGAGTTTCTTCGCGTGCGTGTTCACATTGCTCGCCATCATGCTGAGCCAGTGCTAAGACAGGAGCCTTTTCGGTGTTCTCTAACGACGCACACACTCGTTCGTTCGTTTAGGAGTCTGGAATCAACCCTGCTACAATCGCGCGTCGTGTTGCGACAAGGGAACAAGGACAAGGACAAGGACAAGGACAAGGGCAAGGGCAAACCAGTGCCCAGAACGGGGGGCAAAACAGCAACGTTACCGAGCAGCAGGGCGAGAACGAGGGCGAGAACAGAAATGAGGGAGAGGAGACTACGACTACACCTCGAGCAGCAGCCTCGACGAGCCGTCGCCCACGGCGTCGAGCGGCCGCCGTACGTTCACGTTCCGTCTCTATCGTCGTTTTGTTTTCGTCGTCCCGGTGTTCCTCCATTCCGACCCTCGTTTCAAAATTTAGCAGGTAGACTATGCATCCGATCATCTGGACGAACCCGAAGATGAGCCGACCCCGAAGAAACGCAAAGGCGCGAACGGCAAGGCCACTGTAAAGGCAAAATCAAAGGCAAAGAAAATGGCGAAAGAAGATGGCGACTACCAAGGGTCGTCCGAAGACGAGTATACGGCGCTTTCGAGAAACGTGTGGTCTGTGAGCGGCGGGAACGGTAACGGCAAGCCACCTGTCGGGAGCTTCGAAAAGTGTGCTCGATGCGAAAAGCAGTTCACTGTGGTGAGCATGGAATGAATGAGTTCGTCACTGGTTCAAAGTCGTCTAATTCTCATATCAAGACGAAATACACCATGGCAGCGAATCCACCACCAGGCTATCTGTGCCACAAATGTGCAAAGGCGTCTGGGGCTGACCCTTTCAAAAAGCCGGCTGCTCGTGCAAAGAAGAAACGTGCGGTAGATAAACGTGAACTAATCCACTTTGAGCAACATCGCCTTCCGACGTTGGCGTCTCTATGTATTGAGGTGACGATTGCGAATTTGGTCTTGGTTTCCATTTCCCACTGAACTATCTCTCCCAATCACAGCTTATCGGGAACCATATCGACGACGTTGAAGCGCTTGGCGACATTGGTTCAGTCAACATGGATGAAATCGCCAAGACCCTGGCTCGGAACCGGAGCTTGTGAGTGATAGAACGTTGTTCCGGTCACAGCGCTTATATAGCGAAATCAGGACGTGCGAGAATGCTCAATTATTCTACGACGTACAGAACAAGAAACTCAGGTTCTACGATGCTACCAGTGGGCCCATTTCCCTTGCTTTTCCGCTCGGCGTCGATTATTCAATATATTCATCGAGCAGACTTGGCTCCCCCGGCTCTCATGACACTCGCGAGTCTCAATCCCAATTTGACACACCTGCACCTCGATTATTGCGGTCGTCTCACGTGTCCGGTCATGACCGCGTTTTCGAAATCGCTCCCGCATCTGACGCATCTGAATCTGCACGGGCCATTCCTTGTGCGCCCGGATGCGTGGATCGAGTTTTTCAAGACCAAGCCAGAGCTGCTGTCCTTCCGGATCATCCAGAGCCCTCGTTTTGATTTAAACTGTGCAAAAGCCCTCGCAAACTATTGCACCAAGTTGGAAGATTTGCAGCTGAAAGAGGTCGAACAGTTGGATGACTCGTTCGTGGAATCGCTATGTGCCTTGCCGCCGCTGAAATCGTTGGACCTCTCGAATCCTGGCCTCGGCGTCATGGAAGACGGGTGGATTCAACTCCTGGAAAGACATGGTGCTACGCTGGAGAGCTTTGATGCGTCCTGTCACGAAGGATTTACGGATTCGGTGCTGGAGCATGGAATGCGCAAGCATGCTCGTGTCCTTTCTGAGCTTAAGTTGGAAGGTCTGGTGAGCCTGACGGAAGAAGGGGTCGCACGCTTTTTCCAGAATTGGAACAAGCCTTTTGTCCTGCCTGACGCGGCGGAAGACAGCGATTCCGAGATGGGAATGGAAGCGGAGGATGACAAGGGCTGTGCGACATCTATGTCCGCTCCGTTCTTACCGAATCCACCCCTCCGCGTGGTCTCCCTCGCGCGGAACGGCGCCCTCTCGAGCGCGACGTTTTCCGCGCTCCTCGCACATTCTGTGCCGTCGCTTGTGTCCCTAAACTTAAACGGTTTGGGAGGTCCGATTTCCGCGGAGTCGCTCGAACGGCTCAAAGACGCTGTGGACTTACACTGGTTGGACGTGAGCTGGTGCCGCGAAGTTGATGATTTCGTGATGAGGGACGTAGTGGCGAGCGCGACAAAGTTGGCGGAGGTGAGGGTGTGGGGCTGTACACGCATCAAGGGGACAGGGTGGGCGAGCAAGGTACGTTATTTCACCGAGTGCGCAGCATCTGATGCTCATGACTTTTTTTTTTTTCGATCAACAACGTTTGATCGGCGGTGATGGTTTTTTTAGAGGAGTCTCAAAGTACATGGTATTGAACCGAACGCGGTATCATAGAAGGAGAATTGCGGCATCGTGGGATTAAGCGTCTGATCAATCGACATGAAGCATGTGCTTCCTTGCGTAAACCTCTAACGGCATGGTTTGTAGAATGACCATGCAAAATACATGGTATTTGGTATTTGGTAGTATGGGAAATAATGGAATGTAACTTGTGTTGTGCGGCGACCAGTATTGATCGAGGGTCGTCGCACTGAGTGCAGTCTCGAGCTGCTCATTGGTCTGCAGTTGTATGTATGTTGAGAATAAGTGATTAAGGTCTGGGCGTCCCTTACTACTATGAAGGCACGAAATAACGTCAGCCCAAGCTTTGCAGGGTTGATAGGAACGTGTCTCATGTGCTGGATACCTCCGCCAAGT
Source organism: Leccinellum rugosiceps (assembly GCA_038089755.1). Classification (NCBI taxonomy): domain Eukaryota; kingdom Fungi; phylum Basidiomycota; class Agaricomycetes; order Boletales; family Boletaceae; genus Leccinellum; species Leccinellum rugosiceps. The sequence continues at coordinate 30,023 of JBBPLL010000134.1, read as the reverse complement.
TAATTGTTTAGACAAACCGGGTGGTGTCGGCGGGCCCGTGAGGTCCGTGATGACACGCGGTAAAGAAAGGACGGGCATTATCCGCTGACGGTGACGGCCTTGTACCCTGTACGTGAAACTGACCGTCCTGAATATCAGCCAAAATAAGTGGTTGAGATCATCGGCCATGGCCGTTTGCTAGGCGAAGTACATCCCATTTAGAAGGTAATAATCCCCGTTTCGCTCCAATGCGAGGGCCGTATCAGATATCATGAGAGCAGAGGAGGTTGGAGTTGGGCGATATTACGACGATGATACGGTCGCCGGCCGCCATGGGGGTATCTTTGCTCCCGAATTTCTGACATTGATGGGCGGTATTCGCTTCCGGGCGGAGAGAGCGATAGGATGTGCCAGTGGGGCGTACTGTACTGTCAGCAGACCATGATAATCGGGTCCCGATACGGTGACCCGCGACGGACTCCGGCCCTGTGTCGCGTGGTGCTACATATCCGTATGTCGGACGCCCTACTAAGTTAAGCTCTCGGTTCGATTCCGTGGGGGAAAGGTAGGGTCGAGCGCGATGACGACGGGGATGGACGCCGTCACGGTCCTCACGGACAAGTATTCACCACAGAATTTTCGGCGCGATGACGGTGGGAATCCGTTCCTGACAGAGTCTAAAAGAGAGATTCCGAGTCAAAGATGACAGGTGAGGCGCGGGATGCTCTGGATGTTGTAGCCTCTCCGCTACTGTAACCCTGAACTCAAGAAACTCGAGATGTACCGTGGGGTATGGTCGATGGGAGGGAGAAGACAGGGCGCAGCCTGCTGGCGCCAAAACCCGGGCTGTAGTGAACGTGCTGGCACCGACGGAAGCTCCAGCCTTTAGGCAGTGGTAGTCGTTGCCGGCAGCCACCTGACGATCAACATGGCGATGCTTGGCTTCGCCAGGTCCGTGTCTCGTCGCATCATATCACGGCGGAGCGAACGCGGGTCAGATCAATTGGTGATGGGTTGCGAGCAAGTTTGAATCCGGTGCGGTGGGAAGGGAAAAGGAATCCATCTTCGAAGTTCCAACAAGCTTCGAACAAGTCATTGATCCGCCCGACCCCATCTCGAGTCACAATGCTGTGCTGGGTTAGAGGGTTGGACGCTGAAAAAAAAGTACGCAACGGTTTGCCAGCCTGCCAGTGAGATGATACGAAGAGCTCAACCTGGGCGAAGACAGTCTTGCCCGCAGCGGTATGCACTAGCGACTCGGGATTCACATTCGGTTGCCGAGTCGGACTAAGTGAGTAATCTGTCCAGTCTTGGTTAGTCTCAGGCTGGTGATATTTCTCCCACTCCTATCCACCCTACATCCCACTCGATCCGATGCGAATGTGTTTGGCTCACCTAGAAAGGTACGGAAAATTATTTGGCCTAAACGCCTTCATCTCGGTTCCCACTCTGTTAAGTTGTCTCTAGTTAGGAAGCCGCAAAGTGAAACGGCGTGCCAGTGCGGATAGGTGCCGCCGCGCTGCATCAAGCCTCACGGCATATCGTAGCCGTTTATCGGATTTCTGTGTCGTTTCTCCTGCAGAGTTATTACGATCCTCTCACGCGACGCGTGGAGGAGATTCTAGGCAAGCACGGAAATTGGGACCGTGTTGGAGTGGAGAGGTGGCTGTGCTGTAGGGTCTCCTTGTGGAGTTCAATTCTGCGTGCTAACGCTGTGCTCGATATTCGGCACATCGACAACGACAACTTCTCAGCTAGCCCCGTGCTATTAGGTAACATTTTCTAGCGTTGTGATGAGTCGTTCACCCTCATTTGATAGGAAACGTAGTACCAATCGGGGCGGTCAAAATTTCGAGCCTGTGCTTCTGATCGTGCGATGACATTTATCGAGGGGCCGAATAATGAGGAGCTCGAGAATTAGTACATTTTGATACTGACCAGATTGCGTGAGTGGGTTCCCGTATCTTCTAGTTCCGAGTGGAGTTCCGTCTGAAATGGTGAGTGATGGAGTCCTTTTGAATTCTAGGGAAGTCATGGCACCGATCTAAATCATATCTGCTAGTGATTATACATTTTGTCTTGGACAATAGCGGAGATAAAACTCTGTACAAACCCATAAGGTTTGTCTCCCCAGATCCTACCCCTTTCCAGTTCGTATTATGTTGACAGGCTTCGACCCCGTTCAATTGGTTCCCTGGATCTACCGTGCGTGCCGTACGTAGATGTTGAGATAAAGACATTGTCGGATCTTGAATGCTTCTCCATCGAGACTTCCGACGGGGTTGATCAAACCTCATGGTAACGTTCTCGGATTGGCTCCATCTCTACACCGCGAACCCACCCCTGGGATTCTGGAAGACGCGGCATGGTGATTTACGTCACGCACTTCCCGAAATGTGACTCGGCATTTGATTCCAATGGAAGTTTTCATCGTGGCGCTGAAGAAGTCTGAGTACTCCGTTTCGAAATTTCTCACTGAAGTAAACTCTAAAAACGAGAATGTCAAGTCCAAAAGCTCAATAGCTTGATCAGTGAGTTGACTAAATCTCGCCACGATCATAATCATTGCATCAGATCAAACACTTTCATTGTGCTTACTTTTTGAATGGCCGCTGTGCACCCGGAACCTTTTGTTTGCTCACCCGCGGCCCGGTATCTAGGTGCAGATCAATTGAGCGTAAAAGAGCTCATAATACTGCATAGCACCTCGCCGAACCCCGAATTCGGATAATAGCGGGATGAAACTTCGATCGTTCTGACCAGTTGTGGGATCAGGGAAGTATTTTTAAGCCCTCGATCCTCCCCTCCCTTTTTCTTCATTCTGCGCTTCCGAGACGCTCTATCCTTCGGACCACGAATCCGGAACATTCGTCGTCGTCGTTCATGCACGCCCCTTCGCACGTATCGCAAAGTGAGATGGATTCACTGTATGTATCGTTCTCCCTTGACGTGATCGTGCTTGCTGACGCTGACTGACCAACATTACCATTTGCTTCTTCGACAGCGACGAATTCCTTTCCCCTTTGCTCCACGACTTCCCCGATCTCCCTCCAATTCCCATCTCCGCATTAGCATCCTCGTCTTCGTCTGCCTCTACACCAGCGCCATCGGCAGCAGCATCGTCAGCGTCCATGTCAGCACGCGCACTTACACCCATATTCATTTCCCCTCACCCCCAAGCCCAAGCCCACACTCACTCTCATCCCCAGGCCACACCCCTTCCCACTCTGGCGTGCCGATGGGTCTCTCACCGCGACCTCCCTCTCATATGTGGCGTCCATCTCCCCGCGGACGCCAAGTACGCATGTGCTCACTTTCGCCTGGCGCACAATGTGAGGGGAAACGATAAGGCAATTGTGAGCTGCCAGTGGCAGGGGTGCCATGCACCGCCGATGCAACGGGGGAGCGTGATACGGCATCTGTTGGCGGTGCACCTTGGGCTGTTACGCTGGCGGTGCGAGGTGTGCGGGCGGATGTTTTCGAGGAAGGGGACTGGGCATTTGTGTGACGGTGGGGCTGGGGTGGGAGAGTAGTAGAGGGAGGAAATATTTTGAGGTACGGGTTTGAGGAAGTATGATAGGTGCGGTTTTGGTGGGTGGTCTTTCTTTTGCCTCCTTTTGCTTCTTCTCTTCCTTCTTCCCTTTTCGTTTTCCTCCTTTTTTCTCCTGTGCGCATCGGGTGGCGACCGACTCTCTTTATTACAGGGACGAGGTACTACGGTTCGTTGTATACATGGACACTTATTCTTCCTATGTGCTGTCGCCTTCGTGCTCTGTGCGATTCAAAGACTCCAAATTACTTCCATCGATATTCACTCGGTTGATACCCTAATTCCATATTTTTTCATGTCTATTCGGATAGTCGGACAGTTTTTTTCCCCTTCTTATGACGATCCCTTGATCATATCTCAGCATTCGAATGCAGATTACTTACTGTAAAAAATATCGTGGTCAAACAAATTGTGGCCGTCTGCGCAGGCGTAGACATGATTATAATATTCCTCGTCTCGTCAACGGCCGCTCGGGATATTGATATCGGCCCCCGTTAGACCGCCGACGGTTGATGCATTGATGTATACTGGTTCTGGCCTCACGTGGACCAAGGAGCCGACTTGTCGTCATGGTGCGAAGCGCTGATAGGGACCACGCACACAAGTACTCTCGGCAACTTGCTCAAAGTGGCACAATGACCATACACAGCATCCAATTCGTCCTTTTTTTTCTCTCGTCTGCGTGCGGAGACCTCGAAACTATACCACTGACTAGGGAATGTTGTGCCGATCTCCTCGGGGGTATAGGTTTTATCCCCATCCCCGTCTCCTGATTCTCCAAATCTTAGGAGAGAGGAATGATTATCGTGCAAAGGAAAAGGAGAAACCGAACAAACGCCACCTCGATCCGTACTGTTCGGAGGTCATCGCACCGTTTCTTCGCAACAAGGACTCGGAGCGACAAATGTAGTATGGATGGAACGAATCTAACAAAATAATTTTACCGCTTCCCGTTACTGTTGCGCATACGTATGTCTTGGATTCACCCACCTCGTGTTGATGTGTCAGTAACTACAGCCGAATTTCAAACCTTCATTGATAGCGCTCAGCCGGGACTAGTCCCGTAGTGCATAACCTTGCTCTCGCACCGGTCGTATAGATCCTCGATATAATTCAAGGTCCGAGTTGACTCTGGAACAATGAAACGGATGTTGCCTCATGTCTGTGCAAATTATGATATGGCGATGGGGATTGGTCCAAAAGCCGCGGATGCTTTTTTTCCCCTTTGTGCGCAAGGTTGGACCTCGGCGAACAATCTATCGGGAGAGAGGGCTTACTAGTGGGGACGTCGACTCATCTGATGACCGGGCTGACGGGCATCCGCGAGTATCCGCACGGGAGATGCCGAGTGGACCAAGTGCCCAGTAATTACAAGGAGGCCCTCACCATAATGGCGTGCGTGCGCTCGCAAACGAGGGAGGGCGATCTGCTCACGTGCGCGTGCGGGCGGGAGGTGCGAGAGGGCGAAGACACGCAGGAACCGCGACGAGCGTTGTGCGAGGGGCGGCAGGTCAAGGTAATTCAAAGCTCGACGTGGTTAAGCCGTGCGTGCTGTGGCGGCCCAGACCAGCCCAGACTTCTAGCGCTGCATACAAATATAGACTCGTAGTTCTAGTCGTTCCCCAGAGAGTGAGGCCTCAGCCGTAGTATTTTCCTGCCCTTCTTCCAACTATGTATAGGAAACTACCTGAGGGCATTACTCGCGTAGCAATCAATTAATTTCACGGACGTGCCAACTATGATTAAAGAACTTCGACCGCACAACTGCGAGGAGCAGCAAGGTGGTCACTTCAGCAATTGACCATGATCACCTTGATGCGCAAGTATGTACTCCCGAAGCCGCAAAGAAGACCGGCGTAAAGTTGTATGTTCCGTCTGAATATGAATCCCGTCCGAGGGATCTTGCGCAAAAAACGTTGAGCGAGTTCAACGATTGCTATGTGGGTTTCTGAATTTTCATAAATGATGCTCAAATCACCTGCGAGTGTTGCTCAGTCACTCGTAAAGAGGGAAGAAGAGAAATCTCTCTGTTTCCTCGTGTTTCACCCTGGTAGGTCCAGTGTACTTTGGGTGGCGAAAGAGTGCGAATGAAACTAGAGAACCAGTCTGGTGGAGGTAGTAAGAGTGAGAGATGTGGCGCAAGTTCAATGTTTCCCACGCGTAGAATTAACTAACCAAATCCTGTTGCGCTCGCCGCCTCCTCTCACCCGGCGCCTAGGACGCTTCTTGAACATGAGGTGGGATCATTTTAGGTCCTCCCGGCGTGAGTCTAGAACAGGTTGAAGTGTTCTAGTGGAATGTTGTTACACCCTACTCGTAGCCTCAGCGCTAGAATGCCTCGCTCCTGCCACCCGGTACTCGTTTATTGCTAAAGTACTGTACTATCTCATGTGCATAAAAAACCGCCGTAATGCATACTACGTTTTGGTACTTTTTTTTTCGTTCAACATTACGTTTTTATTACACTATCGCATGATGCATTCACTAATAGTGTGCATTATGAGATAGTGTACTCGATTATTTGATAAGTTACCCTATGAACTAGTTGCTTCGGGGGTTGCGTTACGCGTCATGTTCTACGTAAAATACGTATTCGCCGAGATTTCAGATCTCATGGTCCGAGTTGTTATTGGTGCGATAGCACCGATGCGGCTCATTTCATGAATCATGATGCTGCCATATAAGGTAGGTTGTTACACCTCTTTGATTCTTACTGAAGACACTGATCGGGTGTGATGACCCGCCAGGTGGGTGGCGTTGTAAGTCGTGACGGGTGAGTTGGGGTGACCTGGTAGCCAGGGGTGTGGGATAACGTTCACAGCGCGATTTGTGGATTGTGACAGGGACATGATGGTATAAGGACTCATGATGATGATGACAAGTACGCCGTTGCTTCCCCAACTGCGAGCGCAAAGTCTAAACCTCTCTTGGTTAGTGTATGGAGGCATGACGGAGACAACAACTCAGCAATGACGCGGTTGCTTTTTCACAAGCCGGGAGTCAATGTCAGAGTCGATGGTAATTATTGTCTATCCCGAGTCAAGCTGGGTCGTCGGTAACCTGCAGGTAGTATCCGGTAACGGTCGACAAATTCTCAGTGTCCTGACGATGCATAGGCTGAGCATTCAGACGACGACGGTGTTTTTTCTTGACCTGGCGGTATCCCCATCTAGACGAATGCTCGTTCTAGAACGAGATGTGGAAGGTCCATTTGCAATTTGCGGGACTCCACCGACACCGCGGACTGAACACACGTTCTGACAGGCTGCAGTGGTTTCACCCGGATGGTACTTATTCATTCTCATTCTGGATAAACACTCCAGACGAATTCGGACTCACAATAATGTTCGCCATGGAACTTGACTCAGAAAAATAGTTGACAGTAAGGACGAGATCCCCGCTAGAAGCGAGGTTCGTAAAACTGCATTGTAAGGTGCGTTCTGATCGCAGTAGCAGTCCTTATCGGGGCGAGTGATGTTCGGAAACTGGTTTGAAAACCGAATCCGCTGATGTTTCCGTGCAGGACCCACGTTTGAGCCATAGTGATCCCCTGGAAGCCCCCCACTTTCGCCTCCAAGGAACGATTTCGCGCATTCTAAACGTCGGAACGACGCGACAACAAATTATGGACGGCCTGATAATACCAGAAATCCCCTTGACTCGGTGAGAAGTGCTAGACTTCTTGGCAGGCGACTCGTAATGTCGTCTGTTCTTGTGCTTCGTGGACCAACACCGTCGTGATCCGGACGGCGAAGGAAAGAGCTTTGCATCTGGTATGCTCTGTGTAAGAAAGTAAGTCGGAAATGCCTAAGGGAACATGATGCATGAACATACATCAGTCGAGACGTTCCCGAGCTCTCCGAGTCATCCTCCCTTTTCAAACCCATTTCCCCGGTCTCCAGGTCCACGCCTATGTAAAATGGAAACGCCCATATAAAACGGCATTCCATGTTATACAAGGTTTTTCGTGGGTTTTCCCTCACAGACTATGCCACCATTGTTACTTTCCTCCTCTGTGGCCGTCCTACTAGTAATTTTGACCATAGACGTCGTCCGGCGTATTATTCAACGCAAAATGAAGAGAAAAGGGCCTCCTCTACCCCCGGGACCACCTCAGGTCCCACTTCTAGGAAATGTGCTTTCCATCAATCTCAGAAAACATACACGGAATGGCACACCATCTATGGCGAGCATGATTATATGATATTTACATCGTAGTCCAAATATTGAGCATACCGCAGGCGACCTGTTTTACCTCCGCCATCTGGACCAAGAAATGGTGGTTCTGGGATCGAGGCGCGTCGCCGTCGAGTTGCTCGAGAGGCGTTCTCAAATCTATTCTATTCAGACCGACCATTCGTTGCTTCACATGAGGCATGCGTGTATATTATGCGTTCGGACGATTCAGATCGACAACACTCACTTGCTCGACATTGTTGTTCACCTCAGGTATTGGCCTAGATTGCATCTTTGCCTTCGCCCACTACGGCGAACACTGGCGATCGTGCAGGCAGATCGTTCATCAGACATTATGTGCCAGCGTTTCTCTCGCCCTCCATCCCATGCAGCTTCGCAAGGCTCGACAACTCATCATGAACATGATCCAAAACCCCATCGATATCTGCATTATTATACCGTGTAAGCAATACTCTTCACCAATTACTAACCCTACGTCTATATTTCACCTTCTTTTGTCCAGATTCACTGGCAGTACCGCTGTCTCATTGTCCGTTGGGTACGACTACTAAACGAAAGAACAAGATGACCCCCTGGTGTGCATATTGGAACGTTTCACCAAGGCTGCGGTGCCAGCAGCCATTCCAGAACAGGCATTCCTCCTCAAGCTGTTCCCGTTTCGTAAGCAAGCTCTCCCGCGGGAATTGGTCAAAAGCGTTCAACTGAAATTCCGCTGGCACGACATTCAAGTGTTCCACACGTCCCAGACTGGTTCCCAGGATCTCGGCTGACACGGGAAGAAAAACGAACCCTCGACCTGTCCGAAAAGTTGATGGATATACCTTACCAGTACGTCGAAGAGCGCATAGTGAGTTCATTCCTTCCGTAATCCAATGTTGGGTTTGTTTTGGCGTTCAACCTGTGTGCTCGGAGAGTTCAGGGCGCACCCCCAGCCATCTCGATGGTGTCAAACCACCTCGCCTGCATGCACGACGCAGGTCCAGGTTGGCCGGCTGGATCCTGCAGAGTCTGTCTCGACGCTGAAAAAGGCGGCTGTTTTCTACCGTCATCGATATGTAAAATGAACCAACCTTTTGTACGCAGTGAGCCTCGGCAACGGACCACTCACTCACTGCTTGCTGTAATAGTGGCAGAAACAGTGCGTGTTCCCGTCGCTAACTCGCCGTCGTATTGTTGATTCCCCTTCTGCAGACAGCTTCCACTCCGATGGTCTTCACGCTTGCCATGGTCCTGAATCCACAAGTGGGGAAGCGCGCGCGCACACAGATCGACGCGATCGTCGGAACCGAGTGTCTCCCCGATTTCAACGATAGCCATCGTCCGTGAGACTGTTCGCTCGGTGATTCAGGTCGTTCACTGACAGGCGTGTGATACACCGCAACGAGCGGCGACGCTGATGACGGGTGGTTCATACCAAAGGGTATGCCACTTTGGGAGATGGCAGTTGTTCTCCGACTGACTATGTGTGTGCGGAAACAGGCGCGACGATAGTTGCGAACGTATGGAAAACATCGATCTCTCGATCTCGCAACGATTTGGGCCGGCAGCTGATACTCCGCTATTTTTGTTAGGGCCATGTCTCGCGACGAAGCCTCCTTCCCATACGCAGAAGGTTTCGTTCCAGAGACGTACCTCAATGGCGACGGTACGCTGAACGAGAATAATCAAATGGATTTTGCATTTGGGTTTGGGAGACGGATTTGCCCTGGTACATCCGAGTTCGCTCGAGTTGCCACGACGGGTGGACTGCAAATGGCTGACATATCTATCTTGTTCTTTATACACTGATCAGGACAGCACGCTGCGGATGCGTCGCTCTTCGTATCTATTTCTACGATGCTCGCCACGCTCGAGTTTCATGCGGACCAAGACGGAGACCTCCGAGGCGACGGCCTTGACCTTGCGTCCGAAGCAAAGTGGGTGAGCGGGATCACTAGCGCTCAGTAAGGAGGTTTCGTCGTGCTGTGTGTATTAGGACATTATCATGGCTGTCATGATGCGTCCTCCATCCGCCCGGAATCGTTCCCGTGTCGCATCTCTACACGTACGCACGTCAACAATTTGTATTTGGAGCATGTCACCAGTGGTCTTATGATGAAACGAGAATGAAAGAGCATTGGATGCAAGGGTGGAAGCTGTACGCGCTAGTCCGAGAAGGAGCTAGGTGACACTAGTGAGCTACAAGATGTATGCGCGTACTCTGAATGATACGTACCTCAGCGGTCGTTCATGTGATGTGTCGCGTGACACGAACGAGACGAAATGATAAGTATAGAGAATAATGATACTCTAACAAAAGTCCGAGAGATGCTATATTTATAGATGTCGACGTAGTACATGGGTTACTATAGGAGGGTTGCAGAAAATCTGGAACTGGTCAATGTCAAATGCATTGATGTTTGTTTTCTTGTTCCTTCCGGGGACGGTGTATTATTTCATACGAGTTCCTGGTTCTCCGAGAGGGCGAATGGGGAGCCGATTCTGAGTGTGGATTATTTGTCTGCTATCTTGGTTCAGCCGCGCGTTGGACATGCACGTCTACTCATCCCTACGAAAATAGCATTTACACCAACATTCGGTTCGATAAACCAAAAAAATCATCGACATCAGAATGGAGAAAAATCACAACACATATCACAATATCTTGAAAGCCTAGCGAGCGTAGGCACACTCCCAGACCCAGATCTCCGCCCAGCTTTGTCCCGCTGGACGACACACCAGACTTTCCTCGTACTGGGCTGATCCTCGACAAAGTCGGACGCATGTTCTTCCTGCCGCACGGAGAGGAGTATAAAGAAGAGTGTCACCGTCCAACTGGTCTCATCCTTCCCCTCATCTTTATCGTCATTGCAATCCACCGGGTGGTGCTGGTGCGATGTAGACGTACGAACATGCGACTAACTTCTATGTGCATGGTCGGGCCTTTGGCCACTGCACCAGGACCGCGGGCCTGTCATCGTCGAGGACGCCCCGCCCAACGGGCACAAAGTGCATGTGCTTTGTAAATTGTTTCCTCGATGCGCGATTCCTGCTCGGAGTGTTTTTGTAGTACTTACTTGCACCGGACTTTGGGGTGAAATTGTATCTGTGTCGCTCGAATCCGATTATCGGATGGCGAAGTGGGACCACTCGGTGGTAATGGCTGCCACCGAGTGAACCGCATGGCAGCGCAGAAGCGCGTGCGAGAGCTTGAAAAGGCCTCGCGCGCCCACATCACCTGGGGGATCTCCTCGTTTCCCTTCCCTTCCCTCCCTCCCTTTTCTTCTTCGAGCAGGAAGCCTCCCTCCCCCTCGTGACACCCCACATCGCAACCGATCTATCCGGGGTCGCGCCCTCGTATCGCCTCCGTTGCCTCTGTGACTCGGAGTCTGCCAACTCCCTCGATAGGGCTTAAGATCGGTAGCTGGTACCCTAAACGGATTCGGAACGAGAGTTTTCGCAGGCTCGAAGCCGCTACCTACCGCTCCTTTATTTGCCCCTACTCGTACTGTACATCGCGCGCCCGATGGTCCGGCCCTGATCCTCGGAGAGGGGCGTCCCGACGGACGAGCAAGCAGGCTGACCGCCCGAAACGTCCCCTTCGCACACAGACATAGGACTATGGCCTTAGGCCATAGTCCGTCCACTCCGGCCAAAAATCGTTGAAAAGTTCGAATATTCGCCGATTTCTTGCCAATAGTACGCCAAGCGATTTATTGGCAGAATGATGCCATCTTCAACGATTTTTGTCCGGGAAAAATCCACGTGCTCTTGACAAATATGTACATAACGCCTAATACAATTATACCCCTGCTTGTATGCTGTCGCGCTCGCTCGTCCCCCTGCACGCGCATATAGACCAACCTTGTACGCCTCCACAGCGCCCATAAGAGATCCTAGAAGTCCTACTGGTGATTGATCAAGACAGTGAGGCACGGAGATGAGTGGACCGCATACCGTTACAGGCCAAGGATGGAGCGGAGTGCCAAAGTCTTCAATCCAACTTGAATAGCAAACGAAAACGCGATCTCGAGTTCGACACCTCTATCGAACCGAAGCGCGCACTGGTTTCAGGAGGTGGAGTACCTGCTTCCAGGTACAAGAATCTGTTCTCGAAGAGACCTGCAGCGTCATCAGCTCAAATGGCCACACCGGAGCCCTTGATGGTCGATGAAGCACACCTGGTTCCTCCTGGTGCGATCCCTCCACACCCTCCTCGATCGTACGAAAACCTGCTGCAAAAGCATCTACAATATGCCAAGCGGTTGTCCGGATACCACGAATAGAAAGGGTAAAGACGGACACACCTGGTCAACATTGGTACAGCAGACGGGCTGGTGGGTGCAGTCCATGCCAGAGCCAGTTCCAATGATGGAAATGGGGTTACACTCGAGACCAAACGAAAGTGTTGGGATGGCCGCATTGGGGACGACACCGAGCAGTGAAGGGAGTCCAGCGGCGTCGGTCGACTGTCAAAATGGAGGATCAGCGGGACATCGGAGTGTCGTCAGGCATGGACATTGTTGAGAAAAAATACTTAGTTGGTGAAGGCTACGAGCAGCGGCTAGCTGCTCATCTGCTCGCTGGTGTTGTGCCGCTGTGTCAGCGAGGCAGGGGTTGCCAGTCCATAACTTCTGGTCAGCATCGTTCGGGCTGTTCTTGTATCCAAAGGTTTCGCGTGAGCACCGGACGTACCTTGTCTTGGACATCTCCGGAGAGCGTGCGGAGGTCTTGCGGAAGCTCAAGCAGCAGTGGTGGTGGTTATCAACGAAGGTGATCAACGAAGTACGTATCAAAATGCTATGATAGGAAGTCATGTAGTACACACCGATTTTCGCTGGCGAGAACTTGGCCACTATTCAACAAATTCTTTCCTGGCTAATACTTCGGCTAATATTTGGAATTATCGCCGATTACCACCAGCAACGATTTCACCCGAAAGTCTGGTGTCTGGTGTTGGTGGCCAGACTCGGAGTACATACGGATACGGATTCCCTTTTTGGTAACATCGGTTCTTGTGAACTTCCAAACACAGTAACGTCCGGACCGAGCGCAGAGCGACGATATTAACCATATGCCAGCCTGAGCTTACCCTTTCCTTCACACGACGACGATGGCACCCTTTCTCGAGACAGTAAAGGCAAGTACGTCCATATTTTCCCGCCGTTGGAAGCTAACCTTTGTTTTGGGTTTCAATCGTATCCTCTCCCATTCACCTCGTATAGTCCTTTGCCGACGTGCCCAACACAGATCAAGGCATCGATACCAACGCTTTCCTGCAAGCTTCAGAGGGAGTCGTGCGCTTGTTCAGTGCGTATATGGTTCCCCCATCGATCGTCTACGTGGACGCTGATGATGTTTACTCTCCATCACCATCGCTATCGCCATCATCAACGCACAGAACTTTTACAGAACCCTGCGTTCGCGCCTGTTGTGAGCGATCTCGAAGGAAACATCACGGTGTGTTCGTGGTCTTTGTTCCAGTTTCATTGCATCCTTCGCTTTATCCTTGCTTTGTTTGACGATTTTCCTTTTCCTCCTCTCTTACATACGTTCTCATATCCGCTTACACATCCATCCATCCATTCCTGTCCATCAGAAAGTTCGGACTAGATACTTGGCTCGACCCGCTGAATCCGCTACCCTCGAGGCCCTCATCCTGAACGAACGATCTGAGAAGAAAAACACTGCAACGGAGGGACTCATGTGGCTCTCCCGCGGCCTCTTGTTCACGCACCAGTCTCTCCACGCCGCGCAGAGCGATTCGAACATCGAGCTCAACAAGGCATTCACAAAGGGGTACGAAGCCAGCCTGATGCGCCACCACAACTTTCTCGTCAGGGGCATATTTTCGGTGCGTCACGTTCTCATTCGTGTTCTCGATTTCGTTCTTGTCGCCGCTATTTCCTTCTCTTTCTTCTTTCTTTGGTTCTCGTTTCCATTCCCCTCTTTTTCTCTTAGTTGCTCTTCTTTCATTGTTCCCACCGTCTGATTCAAGCTGTCACGCATAAACAACTCAGATCGCAATGAACGCGTGCCCGAAGCGCGCAGATTTCTACGCGAAGCTTGCCGCGGACACAGAAAGTGGCGGCGCATCTGCCGCGTCGGCCGATACAGTCAGCAAGGCGATGGACAGGTGGCTTGAAGGATTAGGCACGGTAACCACGAAGATGAAGAAGGAGTACAAGGAGAAGGGGTATGGGGAGATATAAATGTAATATGTCTATGTTTTGAGGGAGGGAGGGGTTGTACTCGACTGGATTCTTCAAAGTCCTCTGAATCGGTAGAGTTCAAGTTATCTAAATCACAAGCATCCTACATTGTAGTCGCCCTCAAACGAGTCTTTCTAGTCAGAGATATAAAAGTGCACGACATTAATTGGTAAGCGAGTGATAAAAGTCTCGCACATCTCATGGTCCTTGAAAGAATCAGCATTGGATTCCAAAGCCGGGGGAGGCATCTGCAACCAAGGGTTGCCGCCTGGTCTCATTTGAATGTGTCTTGGGACGAACGATTTCGGAAGGATCCATGAAAGGGATATTTATCTGGGCAGCTCACATTTAATTGTGTCTTCTAGCCACTTGAACATGCTCAACCGGAAGTCGACCTTTAAAGGATCACATTTGAGGAAGCAAAACTCGTGACACGCAAAAACTTTCCACGCAGATACAATGACTCTGCCAGCAGCTCTTGGTTACAGAACCCGATGAACTCGAAATCTCGCCAAAACAGGCCGTACGGGACGTTTGTATCGGACACGATGCTACCCGATACGAACTGGACCCTTAAAAGGTCCAGGAATCTGGATTGGGATCAACTATCTCGACGTCAATGCACTCTTGACAGGAAGCGACGCACCAGATGATCGATTGTGCCCGTCCGATAATGCGCCATCGACGTCCTGCCAGTGACACTACTCTATGAGAGCTGAGCACTTCATCATGTAAAACGTACGTCTCGCATTTCCTATTTCAGAAAGGGGAAGATGGCTATTGCGCTCACAGATTATTCGCGAAAACAGATCATCCCGCTCGACCTGACGATTGCGTGTTCCAACTGGATTGTGCAGCGCAACGTGTACATGAGGGAGCTTGCTCGTGCGGGCAACACCTTGCGACGTCTCCTCAGGAACATACCCACCACGGCGCGAACATAATAAAAAATTATCACCGAAGACCGACATCTGGATATCAACATAAGCTCAAATGGCAATGCACATTGGAAGTCACCATGGACATCATCGGGTAAGGCTTCACGACCATAATACAAAAAGTTTACCAACGCATGCACGGGCTGCCTTGGTGGTTTCGCCACCAACGAAGACCGACAATCTTTGCATAACTTGATTACCCCCTTCTCTTGCTGGTCAAGGAGACCTTCAGCGTGAAGGATAGCATTGCTGTATGCTTCCAAATTGTATGTTCGAGGTAGGGCTGCAGGCCCGGGGGGCAGACAGTCATTTCGCAGCAAAGAAAAGTCAATACAACCACCATCTATATTTTCCACTTCGCTTTCCATAACAGAGAATGCACAATCTGCACCGACAACATGGCCTTTAAGCTCCCCAGAAACATTTGCTTGCCACTCACGAATCATGTCCAATTTGTCTGTCCATGTTGTTCCGGGAAATAGTCAGAAGGTTCCTCAGTCACGGTTGCATCAGACGATATAGCTTCGTGCTGCAGCGTAGGGAGTGTTGGATTATTGAGTGAAGCAGAATCCCGTTGCAGAAAAGGAACCATTGGGTTGATGAATGTCCGATTAGTTGGAAGCTCGACCTTCGCATGTTCTCTTCGAGAAGCATGGAGAAGGCGGAAGTCACAAACGACTGAAGAGCACATGCACAGTCAAGGCGTGCAGGAGATCAGCATGTTCATTCCTGGTAGTATACAGTATGCCATGCCAGTGAGATTGGCAGAGAACACGAGAATGGTCACGTTTCACTCCGCTTTCAACTGTTGGCTACCAAGGCCAACGAACTCGAAATCGCGACGGAGCCGTCCGTATGTAACATGCAACGTCATCCGGTACAAGCCAAGGGGTAGCAACACCTGCAAATGCTGTCAGCTCGAGCGGAGGGTGCAAAACGACAAAAAAAAAGATTACCTAGAGACACCATTGTGATTGTGAGAGATTCGTGTGAAGTTACACCGTGACCACGAGAGGGGCCACTAGCAAGGAGACGCTCCTAACGGTCACAGCAAACCACGCCACAAGCTTCTCACGCCTCGGGATACCGGTACCGGTACCGGTCGCAGCCAAGAAGGCCACCATAGACCTGGACCCAAAAAGGGTCCAGGAAAAGGGTCCAGGAATGTCGGATATGTCAAATGTACCGTATACGAAGATATGTCAAATGTACCGTATACGAATATTTCTACTACCAAGCACCAGACCCATCGCTCTATCCTCCAATGAGTTCCTATACATCCTGGCCAAGCCCGGGGACCCCCGATTTGCGCCCAGATGGGACACCGCAGATCACGCAGCAGTTACAAGTCAGCCCAGCGGATAGTCAATCTTCATTGCCTTACCACTTGTTCAACCAGACGACACGCGTTCCGCTCACTCCTCGTCGCAAGCGGACATACGATCAAGATGATGAGAACACACCTTCTCGTGCTCGTGGTGGTGATCTACCATTTACCATGACTCGGATTGGCCCGGGCCCGAGCGAGCCTCATGAAAAACGGGCAAAGTATACACCCAGGCGAACAGATGCGGAGAAGCTGGCACATATTTTTCGTGCTCTGTAAGACGTGGATTGGTCCCTCGGACACTTCCTATACCATGCGTTTCGCCGGACGGATAATGGTGACCAATGTCGATCGCACACCTCATATGCTGACAAGTTCCTCAAGGGAAAAAACAAATACGGTGTCGGGGAAATCCTCTCGCTGTGGCTGCAATCGTCAAACATGCCCATCTCAGAAACAGACTTCAACCTTACCATTCCGTACTCTTGAATTATGGTTTCCCGACCCGCGTTGACATCTTTCGCCGCCCAGATCATGCTTGATGAACTTGATCGTGAGGCAAAACAGGCTGTTCTGCCAGCGAGCGGTCTCCATGCCTCGGTGAAGCCAACTAAGAATCAAACAAAGTTAGTATGGCAGGACATTGGAACAACGACCACGGCGTCAGTTAGGAAGATCTTACAAGAACATCAACCCATTACGCTCGAATGTCTTACCGTGATCGCGACCGGTCAGCAGCGCATCCGGAATGGGGTCATCCCCGTTCGAAAGACCCGCCCTGTGGAACCTGTGAGTGGCTGCGTCGACATCACTCGTTACTTGAAAACGAATGTGAACCCAACAGATTGTAAACCATGCATTATCATCGCTCAATTTCGCACGGAACAGAGAAGCACAGCTTCTGCCGATGGTGGAAGCCTCGTACAATATCGCCAGTTGTGCTTCATTTGACACGTTCGCGTACAACAGTCGAATTTCCAGGACTGTTGCATATACTACAGTGCTCAGAGCACTCCGTGGCCTTTTGAACAGGAAGCGGAGGTCGTGAAAGGTGTTGGGCGAGAGAGTGGAAAGTGTGGGCTATTGCCAGTGGTCATCGCCGGCGACAACGTGCAACACTACTTCATGCGCCGTCAACCATGTATTGGCCTCTCGAATCAAATGAATGTTGGTCTCGCGGCTACGTTTGTCGAGTTAGACAATGTGGATCTGGCTGCCTTTGACTTGGACACACAAAGAAAGAAGCTGGCAGAGGGCAAGCAGGAATCCCTGACGGTGCCTCAACTACTTCAGTTTATCGATCAAGAACACATCCGTACCATCCTCGACTTTCAATGGCTCAACACACTCGTCCGGTACATCCCACAGCTCAGTCATCTCAAACCTGACATTTCCGTACCTTATCGCACCCGTGCTGCAAAGCTACAGCTACCCATACGTCCATCCAAAGTCCATCCCCTTGCTACCACGAGCAGAAATGAGACGGTTGCAACAGAGTTGACAGACGCGCTTGTTGATTTCTTGGAACAAATCAGACAACATCACAAAGATTATGCGCAAACCTGACACTGGTTGGTGGCGGGCCGCACTGGTGACGGACTAACATACGAGAAGATGCTCCAACTAAGAAGTACTTGAAGTATCACTCAGATCCCTATCAAAGCTTCGAGATTTTGGAACCACGTCTAGCTATCTGGCATACTCTGTGGACGGACTTATCCCGCATTTATGAACGACACTGGGGAGTTAATCTGGGTCACGATCCGGATACAGCCCACTGAGAAATCACATCAAAATCCAGCTGCCACCTCCCGCCTTGCTGCTGCTGCTTACTACACCACTACATTTCAGTGAATTCCAGCATTCCAAGTCCTAAGTCCCCAAGTCTCCAAGTCTCCAAGTCTCCAAACCCCCATTCCCATATCATACCCTCAAAACCAAAACCTCCACAACTCACGAAGCCACCACAGCATTCAACAACTCGTCAAGCACAAATGCTACGATCTTCGCACTGCTCGGCCGATCCGTAGGCTTGAACGCCCAACACGCCATCATGAACTCCCACTGCTCGTCCGATACCCTCGAGGTGATCGCGCCGCACGACGTCGAGCTCGCGGAGGAGGAAACCGTTGGGGAGGTCGGGTTCGGATTCGCGGACGACCCGGGACGCCGCGGTAGTTCGCCATTGTATATAGCCAACAGCACGCGTTCGTCCCGGACGATGTAGTGGTAGGGTACTTTGCCAGTCAGGACCTACGTGGATACGATCAAGGGTGTATGCATCAAAAAAAATTGTGGTCGTCGCAGACAACGCGCGCACGGACGCACCTGCAACATAATCCCTCCAAACGAATAAACATCGCTCTGCAACGTCGGAAAGATCTTGTACGACTCTTCTTCGTCCTTTCTTCCGTCGCCATAGTCATAACCATTGCCTTTGTCGTTCTGCTCCGGAATGTACAACAACTCGGGCGCAGTATAGCGTAAAGTTCCCTTGACCTGGTATGTCAACGCAACCGACGAGACTTCGATCTCTGTTTCGACCATCGACAGACCGAAATCGGAAATGCATGCTCGGCCGCTTTTGTGAATGAGGACGTTGGACTGCAAAAAACAATGGATGCAACCGACAATCAGACCGAAACCACACCCAAAAATCGAAAGCAATCACGTACGCCAGAGATATCGCCGTGTACGATGTACTTCGAATGCACTACAATCCGTGATGCATCACGAGAGGCTCAGAACTTTCCGACTAGCAACCAAACAATGACTCACGATATTGCAGCCCCAAAGCGACGTCGTTGAGCTAGATAAAGTTCCATCATCGCGTTCATCAAAGACGCGCGTATAGTGAAGGCACTCACGATCCCAAGCCGTTGTTGTGGCGTCAACTCTTTGTGCCGACGCACGATATATTCCGTCAAAGACCCATTCTCTACCCACGGACACACCATCGCCGGAAACTCTCCGTACGCTCTGGTCGTCCCGAGCAACGGTATCACGTTCCGGTGGTGGAGTGTCAACCAGAGGTCGATCTCCCGGCGAAGACGCTGTACAAAAGGAAGTTTCTGGCTCATGAACGATAGCAACAATACATACCCGCCGTTTCGATTGATCGTCTCCCTGAGCCGTGTACCTTCTGATCACCTTGATGGCGACCTGTATTGAAACAACGGGTGAGTTCAAATCGCAGCCATCGGGTCAACATGACAACGCGACGCAACTGGCATGGCCCGCCCGTTCAGGCGGATAATACCCCGGTAAATGTCGCCGTGGCTACCACCAGTGACCGGATTCCTGTCTTCTGTGACGATAGTGCCAGTGAGATCGTGGGTGGGGTCGGATAGACTGTGTAATATGAAGTCAGTTAGGGACGGATCCATCTCGAGACAAGGTACTTACATTTCCTGAATAAAACTCCCGTTTTCGCTTTCGCCAGCTGGGCTGCGCGGACTGCGTGGTCCCTAAAAAATTCGGCATCTTCCTACAGTCGGATCACTCGGGCTAGACGTACTTGTGTGGTACTGGTACTACTTCGTCGGACATCGAGAGGATGTAACTACATCGGAAACCAAGCATGAAAGTAAGTGTACGTAAGTGAGCCAGCGGGTACTTACTTGCGAGGAGCCTTCCTGTCGAAAAGACTGTCGAATGGTCAGCTGGCCAAGTCCTCCATCCAAAGGACAACTCACTACAGGCCGATGGGACGAAGAGCTCGACGATTGTGAACCATTATCCGTAGTCACAGACTCTGCACGGTTCTTTTCTTTTATAGACGGCTAGCGTATATTGTAATGTGTTGATGAACCATTGGAGCACGAGAGGAACCTACGCCTAGAGGTTGTGAATCGGCAATCTGTACAAATGTGTTTGAGGACTAATGTCAATCGCAAGATTTGTGGCAAACGCACTGAACCACTCTGCTCAGGGTTTTTACGGAATTGACCTAATATGCGATCGCCCCAAGAGCTTCTCTTCGCGGAGGAACTGTTATCTGTGCCCTCCTGCTGAAAGAAGACAATGAATACAGACCCGATGAGATACAAAAGTGAAGAGAAACTCGCATAGCTGGGTGGTGGCTGTAGGCGATCCTGATGAGCAGCCTATATACGGCAAAGCGATATCAGTATCACACATCGAACGAAGTAGCAACGCATACGTGTACATCAGAAGGTCCAGGGTCCCTGGAAGTGTCAACCCATGTTGTGGACTGAGTCCGAGAATGGCCGGTTTGTTGCTGTGCGAGAGGTTCAGCTAGCAAATCGGCAGACGAAACACCATAAGCGTACTGATCTATTGGGTTCCGGAATAAATGTCCGGAAGAGGGCGGGAGCAATAGTCCTCAGGTCCCACACACGAATATGCGGATCCCGTGTCCCGCTGACGAGGAGACTGTCGTCGGGCGATATCGAGACGGTGTGAACTTTGACATCGTGCGGAAGACTAGGCCCAACTTGCTGAAACGTCTCCGCCTCCCAGAGACGAACCGTTTTATCCCAGGACGCGGTCGCGATGAAACTGGTACTATGGGAGAGAGCGATCGAGAAAACGACGTCACTATGTCCGTCATGTTTGGAAATCAGCAGTCCAGTGCTTGAATTGTAACGCTTGATACTGCCGTCAACGCCCCCAGTGAAGAGACTGGTCCCGTCAGGTGACCACGCGAGCGACCACGCCTCCTCCGTGATGTCGATCCTCGACCACGCAGTGTTATCCCAGATCTGTACGACCTCCCGATCACAAGTTGCGATGTTCCTCCCGTCCGGCGAATAGCACATGCACCAGACAGCGGCTCCGTGCCCCTCGAACGGACCCGCGACCCGTTCGAGCCTCGGTACGGACCACACTAACATCGTCCCGTTCTGTGCGCCGCTCCCGAGCCTGGTCGAATCTGGAGAGAACGACAGTGAATTGATTGAGGCCTCGTGCCGCACAGTCGACTTGACGACGTCCTCGGCGGGCCTGTGGAGGTCGACGAGCCTCACCTTGCCGTCTCGACCTCCGACGGCAACCCAGCGTCCGTTGGGTGAGACGGCGACTGCGCAGACAATGAGCTCTTTGACGATGGGTGTGTGCCCGTTGGAGAGATTCCAGAGGCGGACAGTGCTGTCCTCGTCGGATGCGCTGATTACTTGGTCATTGGATAAAAAGGCGACAAACGCCGCGCTTCTAATATGCCCGCGCAGTACCTTTAGTGGGGCGGGAGGTCGGTTGCGATGTGGGACGAGGTCGGTGAGGTGCGGTGACATGTATGGCTAGCACCTGTGGTGGAGAAGAAAGGAAGGAAGGGACCACGCCTTCAACAGCTCGTGTGAGTCAGCGAAGGCAGCAAAGGCACACGTGTTTCGTTTTCGTCCCTCGATCGTAAAGTATGAATACTCGATCATTACATAATCAAAGCTGTTACAGTAGAAATACACAATGTACAACTTGAACTTGAACTTACTCACATCTTTGACTCCTTCAGGTACGAGACAAATGCTTCAACTGCCACTCTACTTCCCCTTTGACGCTTTTCAACATATCCTCCGTGGTTTGTTTCGGCTTCCATCCAAGAGCACGCGCTCGGCTCGACCTGCACCTGCAGTTCGTCCCCATGAAGCGCAACTGTATCGTTTGATCAGCACATATAATAACTGTGACTCTCGGACACGTACGAAATCGTATTTCTTGTAATCTTCTTCGGTAAATGCGTCCGGTTCCGCCGTCTCGCTCACGCCCAACTCATAAAGTACTTTTCCGATCTCGGCCGACAAGTCTCTCAACAAATGGTGGCCGTTTTCGCTAAAGTAAAGCCCCTCGCGGCCATGGCCTGCTTTCCCCTCCAAGATAGCATCGTATAGGATAATGTACATATCCGCGACTGTGGAAACGGATGTGATCCTGGTCAAGACCCAACTGCAAACGAGCACAGGAATTCACCATCATCGATGTGCACGTTTGGCCAAAAGTTCAACCCCTTGCCGACGTATCCGGCATGCTTCCTCGCAATACTGGCGCTGACGACCAAAGGAATCTGAATAGAACGTGTGTGCTGGACCCCGAGACCTACCAGCTTCCCAGAAGCAAAGCCATAGATCGTGGAGGGAAGAATGATGTAAGTCTTCGCGTATCCTTGTGATCATGGGTGAGGAGAGAATCGTCGAAAATGCGTTCATGTACCAACCTTTTTCGTCAGCGGTAAAAAGAAGTGTGTCGACATTCCGATGAGGTTGAGTGTCTTTGATGGTGTCCAGTTTGGCTACGTCTGTGTCGTCCCAAACCGTTTCGGTTGCATAGTTTCCTTCCGTGAAATCGATGACGACAGCTAAAACAAGCGATTGAGCCAATGAACGACAAACCAGGACGAGGTGCGCACCACTTCCAGACTAGATATCGACGCGTTAGAGGATAGATAATCATATTCGATAACGACGCGCACCATATGGATAAGAATAGGAACTTTTCCAGTCGCCTCGTGCCTCGTCTTCAAGCCTCTCAAGATCGCTGCGCACGCCTCCGCGTTATCCGCATCCGCCTAAACCACAACCACATTAGACTAGCAAGGTCGTTCTAGCCATGTTTCTACATACACAAGCGAATACGACGTCGCTCAGACTGGCCTGTTTCTCAAGAAGCGCATGGTTGTCGTAGGAACCTACCGCTGTCTTGACACCAATTGACTCAAAGACAGGAACGTTGTCCGCCTTGCGAACGAGGGCGGTAATCTCAGAGGTCGTAGAAGTTGGGTGCCTCAGAAGGCGATCGAGCACGGAGCCACCGACATAACCTGACGCGAGAATGAACAATCAGCCTCCCACGACACAGCAGAGGGAATCCATGCCAGTCGCGCCCGTGAAGAAAATTTGGGTCTTGGAAGTCATTGACGAGAAGCGCGCGTAGATAAAGATGAGTTGGCATATTGCTAGCCTGAGCCCCCCCTTTTTTATATGATATCTATGACGCAACTTGAACGGATGACCAAGCGTGCTTCATAAGCTGACCTCACTTGCGCCCATCAATGTTCCATCAGACAGAACCAAACGGCGCCCACAACCCCGTGTTCGCGGACATTCTCGAACGCGATCGACGACCATTACCCGTACTAGGCTTCACCGAGAACCCCACTTGAAACGCCAACGTCCGTGATCCGAACTGCGATCCGCAAGTTCAAGAAGCGCTCTCAGAAGAGATAGCGGCCTTCATAACGACACTATCCCAACCCAAAAACGCCCGCGTTCATCTTCCTTTCTGACTCGCCAGTGATCAAGGTATCCGTGACAAGGTAAGCATTGTGATAGCTTGCGCAGCAGAAGAGTCTCGAAGGTACGGAATGATTCTAAATCGCCACCCCGCCCGAATATTCGTCAAAGGATTCCAAGCTCCATGAATCGCATGCTCGGACTCACCGTGTCTACTACCCGCCCAGCCCGTTTCATCATCCATCAGCCAGTCATAGCTAACGAGGGGTGAACTGTAGATGTGTAACTATATCATACAGGTCAGTACGAGATACTACGTGAGACCTCCCAGGGTCCAACAACCTCCAGGTTGAAGTCCATTGTCGTGGTACGTCGTCTCGGTGCCGGTGGACGACGGTGCATCCACAAATACACATATAAGGTGCGCGCTTCAGTTTCCTACGAACAACCCGCCGGCGACTCGGAATCGACCCCTTCAAATCGAAGTACACTTCCGCCCGAGCATCACGCCGACTTCACGCGATGCACATCTAGCCACTAATTCTACTGCCGACTGAACCCAAGGATCGGATCAAGCACACGACATTCAAGAAGAGCATTGTAATCTAACCCAGATCCTAACAATATAAGTATCTCCCCAAGAACACCCTGCCTCCGCGACTACTGATCCAACAAACCGTAGTCTGCCAAAAAAAAAAACGCTCCTACATTCGACAAGTTAGGAAGACACAAGCTTGTTCTTCCTGGGCGACAGAGCCTCCATCACGGTCAAAGTATCTTTCCACTCTGAACCGCTGCTTTGCGGAACCTCGCTGAGAATGTAATCCGTCGAGAACGAACCGGCAGCCCAACCAACGTATCCGAGGATGACTGGAACGTACCGTCATCAGCGCATACACAGATTTCAAGCTCGAAAAGACCGACCATCGGAGTTTTTAGCCTGGTACATGATTTGCTGCTTGAGGTAGGTTACGCAAGATTCGACGTTACCACCGCCAGTTTCCGTGTGGAGCGCTTTTCGGTGGTTAGCACGGAGCCAGGCAGAGAGAGGAGCCCACGCATTGTCAATGTTGTTCGTGACGCATTCCACGTGGGTACCACTGACGTCGTGTTGAACGGACTATCCAGGAAACGCGAACGGGAACTTACGAGTTATCATAGTCGAGATACTTGTGAACGTCCATGATGAGGTTCTTGATGGAACCATCAGGATTTTTCACCTTGTTGAGCGCCTCTGCGGAACCGCTTGAAACGAAAGTACTGGCAGCCGTGTAGTTGGTGCCAGGGAGAAGGATAATTTGCGAGGTGGCACCCTTGGAACGAATCGCAGTTACTGCCGCTTGAACGGTCATGGCCCATGTTTCAATATCCTGTGCACACACGCCCCTCAGACGTCGTTACTTGGGATGGTTCAGTGGGGGATGTACTCGCCGGAATATCGTGAGGCTCGTTCATGCTGTGATCTGTCAAACAAATTTGAAACGAACGCGATTCCCAATGACTTACAGCCCAAATATGATTCGGGACTCGTCCTTCCAGTGATGAGCAATATTCCCCCAGAGCTCAGCAAACATCTCGTTGCTGGGGCCTCCCTGGCCGACGATCTAGGAACGAGAATCGTTCAGACGGTGGAGCCTTCATATCACAGCGACGAGACCCACTTCGCCATCGTACCGCGCATAGTTATGGAGGTCGATCAAGCAGTGCGCACCAGTGCTCAGGCATGCTTCAACAAGCATGTTATACTTGGCAAATTGGGCATCGTCGAGTACACCAGTCATCTGGTTGTATGTGAGAAATTGCCAGCCGACGGGAAGACGGAAGAGGTTGTAGCCATCGTCCTTGACGAAATGTTGCATTTGACCAAGGCCGTCTGCACCTACAGATGCAGGTGAAACATTGATCATGCAAAAAAGGAGTCCACTTACAGCCCAACTGAGTGAGAGGAGGGCATGTCGACTGGGCATTACAAGTACCATCGGTACCGCATCCAAAATCTGCGATGATCGTCATACAGCGTTGGAGCCTCGTGGAATAAAGGGCCATACCGAAGCCTGCGATATTGACGCCAGCGAACTTTAAGTACTTTGCGCTGACGGCGACGGCAGCAAAAATGAGAATGGACTTGAATGTCCCGAAAAGCATCATGCGTACGACAGGTGGAGGGTTGGGAGATTTGCAATACGAGGGGACGCCTTATATATCCTTGCGACGTGGATGTTTCGTGGCAAACATGTTAAGGCTGGGAAGTGGTTTTCGTCGAAGACGAATTCACTCGTCCCATAGCAACGTCTACCATGGTTGACGTGGCTCGCAGAGGTCAACTGAATATTCGACGTTCTAACGGCGCCGGGGACAGCAGTCAGGTAATAGAGTGAAACACGATCACAAAAGTCATGATGAGATCCCGTGGAATGTGCACGGAAGAACGTATTCATTTTCACCTTTGAAGAACACCCTAGCAATGCCCAAAAGCCATGGTATAAAAACGACTAGATATCGAAGTCGCAAGGCGAGAAACGTTGAATGATGAATTGGGCAAGCAATGCAAAGTCCATCATGATATGTTGTTGACCTGGGGATGCCGTGTGGGGAAGGACGATGTCACGTCGGACGTATTATAGCCCCGAGTCGGGGTTTCCGAGAAGTTGAGTCTTCGAGTCCGAGGTAGGACCTCACATGCATGTGGAGATGGCTTCTTTCATATCGTATCGGTTCGCTCGTACCAGTGACGTCGAGGGTACTGCTTGACTGCTCGAACGTATGATCGAGGTGCTGCAACGAGCGGAGCCCGAGTCGGTGTTTCCTGGGTCATGCCGCATCATATTTACAGACAAGATTAATATTGTGTAAAAACTGGTGACTGACTCGGAGAACAGGACGCTGCGTTTTTTTTATAAATAGCCGTGATGGATCCGGCCCCCCGCCATGCACAGAAGGCAGACCCTCTATATGAAATCAAATCATGTCAATATTATCCCCACCTTCCACGATGCCACTGTAGATATCTTCAACTGAGCGGACCCAAAAGAAATGACGCAATATCCAAGAGGAGCAAGGTATTGGAACAGACTACAGTCGGCTCTCGCCAACAAGCCTCTTGTACATCTCGCCGAGCACGTACTGTCTCGGCAGCCACTGATACCAATAAAAGCTTGTCGATTGATATCCTAACGTCATATACGGCGGCGGGTCTGCTTCCAGCGCTCGTGTAACCACTCTCTTTGCGAACTCGTTCGTGTCCATACTCTCGCTACCCTGACTGAGGTGCATCCGTTCAATAATCTTGGCTTCGAAACGCCTGTACATCGATGTTGGCGAGAGCTCGAAAGTCTCGGACTGGTTCTTTGCGATGTTGGACGTGACGCCGCCGGGGGCGACGAGCATGACTTTGACGCCGAACGGTTTGCATTCCATTGCAAGACCTTCGGAGATAGAATGGAGAGCTGCCTTGGCGGCGCAGTACAGCGTGTTCCATGGAGTGGTTCTTTGGAGAAAAAAGAAATAGGTCCCTTCCACGAGTTCGAGAGAAAGGTGATGTGGGACCCACATATGACCCGCAATTGAACCGATGTTGACGATTAACCCTTGCTTGCGCTCGAACATGGAAGGCAGTACCGCGTTCGACACACGCAGAGCCGCAAAAGTGTTCAGTTCAAACACTTTTCGGATTTGGTCGATGGTGGCTTCGGCAACGGGACCTAGAGGGAAATAGAGAGAAAGAGGAGATCGTACGCCAGCATGAGGATGAGAATTGAATAAATGATATATGAAGCCAGTGCGACAATAAGTCTCCGGTGCCCGTAGAGCGACAGAACTCACCAATGGCGATCCCGCCCGCGTTGTTCACAACGATATCGATCTTTCCTGCCTCCTTCAATATACCGTTGATCGTGCGCTCGATGTCATCGCCGTTGGTCACGTCCAACACGCGCGTTCGGACGTTGGGGCTCTGGAAGCCTTCCATGCTCTCCAGCCTGCGGGACGTCGCATATACGATACATCCTCGGGAAGCAAATTCCTCGCATCTGCACTAGGTTTGTTAGAATTTACGCAAGTGCATGCAGCATAACTGGTGGACAGGAATTTGAACAAATGGGCACGTACAGCGCAAAACCTATTCCACCCATGGAACACCCAGTGACGAAGATTGTTTTTTGAGCCGAGTCTACCATTTGTTTACCTGTTGACGTTGTCCCAGGTTGTGCATACGTAGTCGAGCGACGAGGAGTCACACGGAATGAAGAACGGTGACCTACTACTTCGAAGTCTATGCGTGAGAAGCAAAGTGGCACGGGATTGAAGACTGCTCTTGTTCTCGTCTACTTCGCTGTCCCTAACCCGTCGCAGCTCTCGTTCAGTCGGTCTTTTCTCACCCACCCCACAGCCCCCTCACAGCCCTCCTCCAAATGTTTTGTCCAAGATTTGTCTGAGGCTGCCTCACTAGAGGCGCAGGCTTCACTATTTATAGCTCGTTTCGCTCGACAGTTTAGGCCAGACTCGGACCGGAAAACCCTTCGGTCTTTTGCTCACCTCATCACGTCCGGAGCATGTCGTTCATGTATCCACGCCCGCATATACACTCTACCCTCACTTAGCAAACTAAGCTCGACACGTATAGACGAGTTCTTAATGTGGGACAATTGACTGAGTCGTCTCGAAGGGTACTAACCCCGCCTGATGATCTCCTTGACTGAGCCGGGATCGACTACCATGATTCATCACAATACTTACGAGTACAGCCAAACCGAGGCCGACCGGTTCAAGCTTGAAGCCCGGAGTCGGGATGGGCAGCGAACGCCGACTCGTCACTTTTTTGCCTGTTATCCGAGTCGATCATACAAGATTGCTGCTTTTCAGTCTGGCAACCCTAGAATACCCCGTTTCCCTGTGAAACAGCCTTGGAAGTACATAAATCCTACCACGCCGCACTCAGCAGCGGTACAGGTACGGCGCTTGTGGTATCGTTCGAATCCCCCCACTCTAGTATCATTCTCACAAGTTGAAACTTCATATAGTTTATCGGGATTACTTCAAGTGCTACGCTCCCGTTCGCCTTATTTCACGGCCAAGAACCCGCCTTGGCCTGCCC
Organism: Leccinellum rugosiceps; assembly: GCA_038089755.1. NCBI lineage: Eukaryota > Fungi > Basidiomycota > Agaricomycetes > Boletales > Boletaceae > Leccinellum > Leccinellum rugosiceps. Next base: position 1,565 of record JBBPLL010000134.1, on the reverse strand, counting down.
GATAATATACTTCTGATACGCTCACTGGAAATGAGCCTATCTGAAGGACTAGACCAGGGAAGGATTTCGCCTTCTCTTGGCAAACGAAGAAGGTATCTGGGTATGATTATCGTCCCCCGGTCCTCCAAACTCAATATACAGCCTATAGAGTTGTCGTCAAATGGTGTCGTCAACGGATATTTGAGTACTGGTCTTGTAGATTCGGCAGGCGAGCCAGAGATGCTCGCATTCCAAGATATTGTCCACAGAACGCACCCCTCCCCAGCGACGGAAGCGATGCTAACGGTCGTGCACCTGTTCGTCCGCAAGTCGCTGGGTCAACAACACGATCATCCGCATCTTCAACGAGACGCTGGGATTGCAAGAGCGGCTGCACTCAGAAGGTGCTCAGGTGGAATGGAGCCCGTGTGATCAGGGTTCCAACGCCCAGACAGACAGTTGGAGACGACTCGCCAATGTTGGGCAAGTACACTAACTTTGGTTCTGTGGTGAGCCGAAATTGCCTCATTATTTTTCGAATGTAGCCAGACGTTTTTGCACAACAGACTCAGCGGGTTGCAGGTCATGCCTCCTGGCCATACGGAGTGGTCCTATCTAAATCTAAATCTAAATCTAAATCTATCTAAATCATCTAAATCATCATAAGGTGAACGGACGACGGTTGAGTTTCAAAAAATGGGCCGACGCCTATTTCGACTATTTCGCTATTTTCGCTATTTTCGTCTATTTCGGTTATCCATTCACTTTTTTCGCTTTTTTCGCTTAGTCCACGTGTGCCACATGGCTCATTTCAAACCCAGCCGTTGCCCGTTCATCTGACCCTCATTACATTACATAATCCATCCGCTGCTTCGTCTGCAACATCCATCACTACAACTCATTTCTGCCCCCGAAAATTTCAGAAAAATCCTGAAAAATCCAAGAATATTCTTAACTACTCTGCAATACAATCTGAGTAAGTCTGGTACTTCAAATCATGGTTTTTAGCTTTGAAATTGGCAGATCTCATATTGATCTGATAACAGATAACAGATCAAGCTTTCTGTGGTGGTATGTACTCATTTATTTGATGCAGACTAATATTTCTTGACTTGATGTTGAAGCTTTCTATTGTGGTAACTATTCATTTCTCTGCATATTCTACCCTTTCAAAAATCAGGAGAAATCCAAGAGTATTCTGAAATACAATCTATGTAAGTCTAGCATTTGAAATAATGGTGCTTTTGTGATCTAATAACGGATAACAAATTCAGTCTTTGTGAAAGTGGTAGGTGTGTATCTTTGATTCCTAATAGATTCATGCTAACTATTATATTGCAGTCTTTGTGAAAGTGGTAGATATATATCTATTCTATGATACTTGCCAATAACATTGCAGTTTTTTTGGGAAAGTTGTAGGTATATATCTATTTCTGGGTCTTGATAATGCAAATTAATCCCATCATCTGTGAATATAGTATTTCTGGTGGTAAGTTCTCATTTTGAATTATTGTTGATTTTATAAAGATCAAGTTTCTCTGTGGTAGTTTTGGTGGTATGTATTCATCTTTATTGATATTTTCTGT